>BLKR01004097.1:0-120106 GCA_011170035.1 Teleogryllus occipitalis | reverse complement strand
GGGGCGGCGAGCGGGGGCGGCGAGCGGGGGCGGCGAGCGGGGGCGGCGAGCGGGGGCGGCGAGCGGGGGCGGCGAGCGGGGGCGGCGAGCGGGGGCGGCGAGCGGGGGCGGCGAGCGGGGGCGGCGAGCGGGGGCGGCGAGCGGGGGCGGCGAGCGGGGGCGGCGAGCGAGGGCGGCGAGCGGGGGCGGCGAGCGAGGGCGGCGAGCGAGGGCGGCGAGCGGTTTCTTTCTTGAATCCTCGGCGTATATCTTCGTTATAGTGCATGGCTTAGCTGAGAAAGAGGGAAAATAAAAGGAAAATTTACCCAGAAAAAATCTTTTTGATTACATCTGTAAAACAAATGAATCTTGGCAATTGCCAGGATTATAATAATATAATAAGTAGGTGTGTGGTATGAAATATATCACACATTATTGCATTATACAAACTTCATTGACGTTGAATTCATTTAAAGCAGTGAAAAATTAGATATATTCTTCCTCAAAATCTTAACAATGGGATGTTTCATAACTATATTGCATCATTATTCTAGAATGTTTCCTGTTCTTAACTGGGATCTCGTGACGTAATGGCTAGCTCAATGCTCTTTCACCACTGGCGGCAAGGTTCGATCCAGGGACAATCCATGTAGCTTTTCCGGGGTGGACAGAGCGAGCTCGTTTGCATTTCTCAAAGTTCTTCCGTTTCTCTATTTTTCATTCGATTTCTCGGTCATCGTTCACTTCGTGATTATCATTTACTTATTATTTCATCACTGATGGAGTTTCATGCTTTTTTTCACTTGAAGGAAATCAAAACCCAAATAAAATATTACTAGTGAACAAATGTTACAATAGAGAATAAACGCTGTGGAGAAAATTCATTGCCGACGAAAATTCCACCATTCCACCGTGCAGGAGACTGCGAGGGTAAAAGCTGTGGATTCCAATCTACATAAGACTTGGATTTTTTAATGGTTGTGTACTCGTGGCGTGGAAGGCGAAGGTAAATCACAAGTATCTCATAATGTTATCGAAATCAACATTCTTAATTTCACAGTTACCCATTAGACCCGAGTACGAATTTATTGCTATCGGGACACCAACATTGTATCCCGGATGTGTCAGAAGAAGAAATGGCAGATGAAAACTACAAAAAATTGTTAAAATAAAGTGGGTTTCAAAACAGCAAGCTTGAAAATTTTCCCAAAGTGATCATTCCCAATACTTCATAATACACCCGTGTTCATAATAGTATTAGCATATTTTCAAATACCAATAATTATTAATTATTATGAATAATTGGAATTATTTTTAATTAAAATTATTATATTATGAATATAAATATATTTTAAATGTTTTAATATATTATTTAATTTGTATTGTAATATATTTTAGCATTTTATGTACATTTATTACAATATTTTATTTAAAATAATTATGAATACTAAAGATAAAACCGCACAACAGACAAATTAAGGTATTGTTAATCAAATTCAATATATGAATTATGATAAAAGTTACGTAGACCAAACTAAACAATTAGCCACTGAAGTAAAAGAATAAAAATAATGTTAATGCAAAGTTATTTTCAAGGTTCGTTTCTGAATTTCTTGAGAGTAAATTATTAATCACAGAAGGAGAGGGGCAACAAAATTTTTAGGTCTCTCAATTAAGTCAAACCTTAAATGGAACGTCCATTTAAATTAATTGAACACTTTGCCAGATGACATTAAACGATTAAATTCGATAGAAAAGTTTAAATCCAAGTGAAATCGTTTCTGCTGCATAACTGTTTCTATACAATTAGAGACTATCACAAGGAAAGTAACATTAATTTTAACAGTGATATTTAATGTATTATTTACCATTGGACTGAATAATTCTAAACAATATGTAACAAGTATTGTATCGCAGCTTCTGGATCAATGATTCTCATCTCGATCAGGTTTGTCGTCCAGTTTCCCTGATCCATTGAGCAAATGCTGAGATGACCCTTTGATTTGCTTCTGGATATAAATGTAACTGCATTACTTGTACAGGTCTTCTAGAATTTAGTGGGAAATATAGTTATTCAAATTATCGTTCTCTATGTTGTCGTGGCAGGAAGTATAATTCCTTGATGGACATGATGGATTAGAGACCAAAATTTATTGCTGATTTTATTGCTGAAGTTTCGTGCGTTCGCTCGAGGTTTTCACTCAGCTCAAAACCCACCCCCGCGCTTTGCGCTCTCGCTTATATACTTTCCAGGCTACGTGACACGCAACGTCATCTTGCTTTCGCGCGGCACTTCATGCCACGTGACTGTAGCGCTTACACGCATTTTGAGCATCCCTTCCCATGGATTCCTGGAAGTTCTCAAAATGCTTCGGGGTGCCTTCACCTCTAGCTACCGCCTTTGTACTTCCTTTCTCCACCCAGTATTCTCTGGCGCCCTAATCCTGCGACGCGGTGCCTGCAAGGCGCTGGTCTTGCTGCTTGTTAATACAATACATTACACTTCGCTTTTTCGCCGAGAACTCAAACTTATCGTCCATTTCCTCAAAATTGCGAATTCGGAATCAAAGATGAGCAGATGTTTGAGAAGCAGAAATAATGGAAACAACAATAATGGAACTTTCTCACTGTTCATAGAGGCCACGCGTAACTTGATTTTATATTTATTTTGATTTATTTAGTCAAAAACAGTAAAAAACTCTATGTGACGTATGGGTGAGAAAATCATCATCTCGCACGCTTTCTTGAGTTTCAGAATCCCTTCCCAACAATTTAACTATTAAAAGTTGAAAGATGAAAAAATAGTAAAATTAATAATAATAATAATAGTAATAATAATAATAATAGTAATAATAATAATAATAATAATAATAATAATAATAATAATAATAATAATAATAATAATAATAATAATAAATTTATAAAAGCGAGAAATTAACATTTTAAAATGTAGATATTTTCGTTTCCGAGTTAAAGAAAACTTATTTTTAACGGTAAAGGAACTGCAGATTTGATTTTTCTGTATTGCTAACAAAATAGAAACTCACCCTAAGCTCTACTACCACTACAAGCGAAAGGAAAGCTCAACAAAACGTGCGCATAGTGATTGAAATCTGACTACTGACCACGTTCAGATTTTTGAACGGACTCTGGATTCAATCTGAATCGTACGCCTCTGTGACCATTTCAAAAGCGATCATACCCAAAACCTGGGACAGCTTACCAGCTGAGAAGCATCAGAACACACCCGGCAAAATTCACGGTACCTTTCGATAAACGGCAACTGAGCAGCGTAAGAGTCGTCACAAGTGAATCTTCCTTTCAGTCCCAACGAACTGCGGTATAAGCAATTATCGTATATGAGAAACGTACCGTAGTATCGAAGTATATTCTGAGATGGACGGGAAAGCAGCCATCTTGTTGGGCACTAGGCAACTCGATTTGCCAACCGTCCTTCATTTGAGAGGACAGCTCATCATTGACGTCAATTTGACTCGACCTCCTTTGTACTTGAATGTCATGCTCTTAGTAAATTTTTAACATATTTTGTCATTTATTTTATCACATGACTAACATCTGCTACGTTGTAGCGTTTACTGTTTAATTTACAACAGAAAACATGAATATCCTTTATCTGAACGCTGACACCCGCATGCATGATAGTCTCTGTCTAGCAACTAACATTAAAAAAAGAGACGCTCAGACCATGCTCATTTTCATTTTGTGAACGATTCTTTTCACCTGAATCGCAAAAGGAGAGAAGAACAAAAATAGAGCTGATGTTAGTGTAAATTAAATATTTTTAAAAAGAAATGTGTCGATGCGTGTTTTTTTCGTTTTTTCCCTATCGAGTTACCTCCCTTTTTCATGAACATTGTACCAGGAGTGGTGGCTCAGGGCATCAACTGATGTCACTGCAGCGCCGCTGACCGGGAGATCCTAGGTTTGAGGCCCGACGGCGGCAGGATTTTCGATACTAGCTTTCCAGCTAGGTCGAATTCAGTCGCTGCCTGGCGAATCCTAGCGGTCGGTTGCTCTGATCGGTAGTTTTCTGTGGTTTCTCCGATCAACACCAGGCGAATGCCAGAGCAGTACCCTAACAAACGGGTTTCGTACCGCGCCCAATCTTTCCGTCCTCTTCCTTCTCCTATCCTCACCTCTTACACACACACACACACACACACACACACACACACACTTCCACTAACATGCACTACACTACCACACATGCCGGGAGACCGGTCGGGGACTATGAACTTGTCCCGCCTGGGGCGGTGCCCTGCTGATGGGAGATACCTGGTTGGAGAAAACCTCGTTAGACAACGGTAGGTCGGCGCCAAATCTGGCCATACAGCGAGGGAAGACCATCGCCACCTCCCGGGATTAATGACCATACTAGTTGACGCGCCCGGAATCACAATCAATGAATCAACATGAACATTGTTGGCAACCTTACACGCAACGCAAGAGATGTAAAGGAAAGAATTAACTTATCTTGTTTTGATCATATATAATGAAAATACTGTATCATCGTGTGAATTGTTTACGCTCTCTTGCGTATGCAGGAATATTTAAAACAGGACGCCGTTAAACTTAATCATACGCATAATTGATACTAATGGCTTGCCTTTCTGTTCTTTACAGCTCTTTATTTCTCTTTCTTTCTTTCTGGCAACATCACATCGTGGATTCAACGAGAAGGCGAGGCGTAAAAATTTGGAAAAGGGAGGACTTGGTTTTTCCTCTGCCAGCATCCAAAAGCCGCGGTGCAACTGGACATAGCGAAAAACTGCGCAATTCCTGCGTCAGCCTTCATCCATTTAGTGTACATTATGAACAACTCTTTCGCCGAGGCTGACGAGCCATAGGCAAAGGGAATTTTAGTCATGCATAACAGTGTGGTCGAAAAAACACGACTAAAACTCTTACCTTTTATAGCCAAAGCCAAGTGCAACGCTTTGTTAAGTAGCACATGTCAACGTGTCCCTGAACGATAAGAGTTAAAGATTTTTCTTTCAATCAATAGTAGGAAAAATAATAAATAACTCATAAAATGCATGTATTTGGCCTTTGCATTAATCAGACTTTGGCCAGCTTGCGGTGCTACCAAGCGTTGGCCCCATTTTATTGCTTATCCTCGCCTAGGGAAAAGGAAGTCATGTGTCGATCGTGACGTATTTCTTTCACCTTTCTTATCTTATTTGACCTACTTGAATTTTCTTTCGTCCACGGCAATAGAAACTGAGACGATTTGCATTAGAAAGTTTCAGCTTCATTTTTACCCCAGCCGGGAATCGAAGTCAGGACCGCCTCACAGCGAAGAGAGAAAGAGAGAGAGAGAAAGAGAGAGAGAGAGAAAGAGAGAGAGAAAGAGAGAGAGAGAGAGAGAGAGAGAGAGAGAGAGAGAGAGAGAGAGAGAGAGAGAGATTCAAAGATTGTGATGTATACTTAAATGTAATTACATCTAAAGAATTAGTCAAAGTGGATATTTCACAAAATCTGCGAAGTCATTTGAGTAGAAGTGATTAATTCTGAATAAGCCAAACTTCGATTGGACTGCGATGTTACTGCACACAACTGTTGATCTTGAATACGCATTTAAATCGTAAGTACTCGTACCTTTGTTTTAATTTTTATTTTGTTTTTCACTTGTGTGTGCGATTTTTAGTGTCATTCAAATTGTACTGTTTTCATAACAAAATATATTTATACACTATGTAATACGACTTCGTGATACTTTCTCGCATTGTTTTTAGATTCGCAATTTTCGAAAATTCAGAGGGTTCAACGAAAATGAGACCTCCATCATTCTTTTAAGTGTCCCATCTAACTGTGAAAAAATGTTTTTAAGAAAAAGCTTTTCAAATAAATTACATTAAATACAGGCACAGATTACGCAAGAACTACTAGTTTCTTCAAAAAAATATACACGACCTTCATCTTCAATTTTACTGTTTTGAAAAGGTTACTTTTGAAATTTTCAAAAATAAGTAGAATTACTCGAAAATGGAACTAACACCATGTTTTTTACCGTTTTTTGATATACACGAGGAGAAAATTTAAAGAAAAAATTGGAACGGTTTTTGAGAAAAAATGTTTAAAAAATGAAAAATGCTTATATTTCGCGCACAATTACGAAAAATACTCATATTGTCGAAACATTGAACAAAACCTAATTTCAAGATCTGTCTTTAAAGAACAGATTTCATTAAAGAAAATATATTTATCTTCAATATTGTAGTTGTAGGAAGATGCCCCAAAAAAATGCACTTTTGCAATTTTCGAAAAACCAGGGATTTCAACGAACACGAAACCTGCACCATTCTCTTAAGCAATCTATTCGCGGACAAAATTTAATCAACAAATTTTGTGCGATTTTTGAGAAAATTTGGAAAACATTTTTGAGACTTCATGTAAAGCATCCGAAAAAATGCATTTGAAAGTCCCAAAGCCACTAGTTCGTTCAGATCGATTGGTGAATATCAATTCTGGAAAAAATCGGCTCAACAGAATCTGCGCTAGCGTTTCCAAAAACAGGCGAACGGACGAACATTCAGTCGGTTTACCGTCAATCTATTTTTCGGTATCAAGGTCCAACAAAACATGTATTATGGCTACTCCATGTGATAGAGGAAGTAATTTTCTCTATATAGGAATATTATTCCACTTTTTCGTTACCAGGGCCCGACAATAAGGGTTTTCCTCCCGAAAATTGGCCGTGTTTGTTGCACGATTACAATACTTCCCGTACATTCATAAGTGTGAGAAAGTAAAAACGACCTGACACTTTCTTAGAATCCATGGTAGAGGTTGGCGACCGAGCATATGAATTACATCGCCATTAAAGAATCCTAAACGGTGGTTTACTTCCCGGGCTCTAACTATAAGGTCTGCATATAGAAGTTCATATGACCTAAAATATAGGGCTCCAACACAGACGGTTGCACTACTATAGCCCGCTAATATGCATAAATTTAAGTACACTAGCGGGCTATGACACTACAAACCATTGTCTTAGCACCCTTTGTCACCATTGTCTTAGCACCGTGTATTTTGACGAGGAATATTCTTATCTTTATAATACAGAATTCCGAATACAGAATACAGAATTCCGTCATTATTCATGAAATTTCGTGCACTGAAACTTAATACAAATTAATACCCATTTGCTACTTGATGGAATCAGTACATAGTATAAATTTTCAATAAATTTAATTCAATTACAAAAGTAAGAGGAGCATGGTTCCATTACCTCCCGCCCCTCTCACTCCTCTACCGGGATCGGTCACTGGCTACTCGGTACATTCACATGCGCACCGTCTCCTTGTAAACGACATTCTAAAAAATACGTGCGGATTTTATATTTTGTTTACATTTTAATACATGCATACATGCGACGAAGAAATGAATTGGTTATTTTCACAATGAAGAAAAGCAATGTATGCCCCAAACAAAGAAGTACCCATTTGCCTAGGATTGTCACGCGTAGGTAGTGGAGATAGTACTCTGAACATAAGCGCCTGTCGAGACGGACGAGGGTGAGTTAAGGAAAGAAGAGAGAAAGGTTGCGAGGGACGGGATATTGGCGAGGAGAGATGAGGAGGAGCGTGGGGTTGGAGAGAGAAAGGAGAGGTGAAGAGGTGCGGGGTTGATGATGGGCTGGAAGGGGGCGGAGAGAAGTGGGGAGGAACGAGGGAGGGGAGGTCTTGCTCCGAAGGTGCAGGGAGACAAGGGGCGAGGAGATGGAGAGAGTGAGCAGAAGTGCGCAGCTGATGTTGCGATGGGAGGGGCAGGAAAGGGGGGAGGAACGGGGGAAGGTCTTGCTCGGGAGGGGCGAGGAGACAGATTTTTCTGCGGGGGTGAAATTCATGGTAAAAAAACGGGGAAGAGACGTGGTGGGGAAACGCGAGGAGGGGTGGATCGTAGTGGGTAGAGAGTAAGAAGGTGTCTTACCAGGGAGGATGGACTTGTGGGGGGATAGGCGACGAGGCAAGGGTTTTAGTGACGAGGGGCGAGATGGAGAGAGCGAGGACGGGTGAAGAGGTGCGGGGCTGATGCTGTGACGGGAGGGGAAGGAAAGGTGTGGGGAGGAACGGGGGGAGGTCTTGCTCAGAAGGGACGAGGAGAGGGATTTTTCAGCGGGGGTGAGAGTCGAGGGGAGCGGGGAAGGGGATAATCACAGTGAGGAGGGAGTGGGAGGGTCTTACTAATGGGATGGGGCGTGAGGGGAGAGGCGAAGAGGGGAGGGTTTTAGAGGTGAGGGGCAGGGGGCTGGTGAGAGTGAGGAAGGGTGAAGAGGTGCGGGGCTGATGTTAGGGAGGAGGGGAGAGAGGTGGGGAGGGACGGGGAGGTCTTGTTCGGAAGCGGTGAGGAGGTGGGAGTCGCCGTAAGGGAAATGGAGAAGAGACGAGGTGGGGATGCGCGAGAGGGGGAGGATCGAAGTGGGGAAGGAGAGGGAGGGTGTTTTACTGGGGGGATGGGGATGGGTAGGGACGCGGGGCGAGGAGGGGAGAGTCGGGCCAGTGTCGCCCTCACGGCGCGTGCTTTAATCCGGCGTTGGCAGAGCGGCGCGGGTTGAGAAACGGCCTGTGCCCGTGCTGCGCGACGTGCAGTGACTGGCCCACTCACTGGAATGCCGGCTGTCTCCCCGCCCTGCACGCCCTCCCTCCCGCTCGCCTGCCTGCCTGCCTGTTCGCCTGCTGTGACTGCGCGGGGGCGAGGGCGAGGGCGAGGTCGGCAGCGGGAAACGAAGGGGAAGGGGGGATGTGCTGCAGCCTAGGGGAAGGCGGGCGGGAAGAGGGCACAAGTGGTCTCGCGGATGTGGGGATACGAGGAAAAATGGAAGAGAGAAAGGGCGAGTAAAGGGATAATGATTGATTGATTGTTAGTGATTCCGGGTGCGTCAACTAAGGAGGTTATTAGTCCCGTAAGTGTAGTGCATGTTTTTCATCTGGTGGAGGCTGTGATCTTCCACCTTTGGATGGCGACATCCGACGCCGACCTTCCATCAACTAACGGGTTTTTTACACAGCCAGGTATCTCCCACCAGCGGAGCACTGCCCCAGCCGGGACAAGTTCTAAACCCCCGCCGGTCTGTTGGCATGTTAGAGTGGGTGTGTAAGAGGTAAGGATAGGACAGGGAAAGGAGGGTAAGATCGCTCGCCGTCCGTGGCCCATTTGTTATGGTACTGCTCCGTCATGATGAAGAAACCACGGAAACTGCTGATGAGAGTAGCCGGCTGCTAGAATTCACCTCCAGACAGCGATCCAATTCGACCTAGCTGACAAGCTAGTGCCGAAAATCCTGCCGCTGGTGGGACTCGAACCTAAGACCTCCCGGTTGGAGGCACTGCAGTGACATCAGTTGATGCCACAACCGGTTGTAAAACGATAGTAGAGGGGAGGATAGAGGGTACCAGAGAGTGGGAAACCATAGAGTTGGGAGGGAGAATATTAGAGCCCTGCTCTTCAGTCTGACGCGCCTTTCAACTAATGGAGAAAGAAGATATTACTTGGGCGACGAAACAGGCAATTTGAATTTAGCTCAGAGGCTTCATTTAGGCTTGAGAATCTTTTACATGCAGTAAATCTACGATCAAGGGACAGCCGGTTTTCCTTCCCCTACAAAGGAAAGCAAAGCGTACGAAGGATTTTTTCGCCGTTAAAAATCCACGACTTCGATCAGGTTTGAACTTGGGTATACCAATACTGTAACTGTTACACCATTAGGTATTACTTGAGCGACCTTGGGAAGTCCGATACGCCGACCGTTACACCATCGCCGCCGCCAAGTGAAGAAAAAATGGGAGAACGAGAAGAAGAGCAAGCGATGGAGTGTGGCGGGGAGAGGTGAGGGAGAGTAAGCCTGGGACGGTAGAGGGAAGGCGATGGACGACAGGGCGAGGTGGGGTCAGGGATATGGTAAGGGAAAGTTGCGAGGGGGGAGGAGAAGGAGGAGGAGGAGGTGTGGGTCAGGCAATAAGAGATGGGCTGAGGGCAGCAGAGGTTTGAGATCGGGAGAGGACGCGCTTCGGGTACGAAGGCAGGGCAGGGAGCCGCTGAGGACGAGGAGGATGAGGGGGAGTCGCTTGGCAAGAAAAGGCAACAGCGGCCGGCGGCGGGCCGGGCGGCGGGCCGGGCGGCGGGCCGGGCGGCGGGCAGGCCGGCAGAGCGCCCGCCCGGGGCAGCGGAGTGGAAAGGTAATGGAGTGGTGAGTGGCAGAAGAGAGGCCGAAGCGATGTTGGCTCTTATTTTCTTTTTTTCGCTGGATGGAAAGCTGCGTACAGGGGAGCAAATAAAAGGGTGATACAAATCACTGGGTGTTTGGGATTTCACTGATATAAAAAGTATATAGGTCAAGAGAAATATGAAAGGGTTAGGTGTCCGCAGCAAAAGTTCTTTTGCAATGTCAGAAATCATCCATCCTACGAACGCGCTGTACTGTACGTGTATAATTTTTTGTGTTGTAAAGCAGTCGTTCAAAAATTCATATTCAGACCTATTCTAACTAGTACAAATTCTATACAATCTTTCCATGTTTAGGTATTGTTATTTTAATATTATCTGCAATATTCCAATGCATTGTTCCTTACAATTAGATAATTTATTTCTGTGTCAGAAGAGCATAGAATAACCTATCATAATTTGAAAATGCAGGGACATAGAGCAGACACTTATAATGCATTTTGTTATTTCCAAGCAACTATATTACAATACTTTCACATTATTTTACATTATTATTTTACATAATGTAAATTAAAATGTGTTTTCATTTCTCATTTTTTGTGTCCTGAAATTCTTAAGGTAATAATTCTGCGATATAATATTTTATCTATGACAAAAGCTTTCGTAATTAAAAGCAGAAAATGCTTTGAACGCAGAGAAACACACATTTGTTTTGAATATGACACATTTCAGGTGCTTGTCTAATTAACTTATTGAAAATGTGTATTATAAACATAGGTAATTATTGGAGTCAATGCTAATCTACCATTCCTATAAAAATATTAATATACTATATAATTCATAGGGCAGAATTAGAACTGTTAAATTAGCCATTTGCTTTAAAGAAAATAATCTATATTATGGCACTATGTAAAGATAATACATTTTTTGATAGCAAAATGAATCTTTCCATTTGTAAATTAATCGAAACGACAGAGCGCTTTCCAAAATAACTGTTCTTATTTCAAAAATACTACTACCGTGATCAAAACTAATGAAGTTAAAGATCTTGTTGTTGTACATTTTGATTAATATTCACATAATAATATGTGCTATGATATTATAACTTTTATATTTGCATCTTGATATTCACATTTTTCAACAAGTATTGCTTGTTCCGTATTTGCCTATGGAACATTGCTTATGCATGCTGGACCCTATTTCAATCGTGGTTTTCGTTCAGATTTGCAACAAACCTAAGAGCAAATAGTCAGATGGTCTTTCGTTTGATTTTAAAATGCGTCTGTAAATGCTGCTTAATTACTTCCCCAGACATAGAATGCATGGTAAGTTGTTTACAGCAGCATTGAATTTATTATTATTATTATTATTATTATTATTATTATTATTATTATTATTATTATTATTATTATTATTATTATTATTATTATTATTATTATTATTAGCGTATCGGCCATTTCTCACCACGTTCTCTTCCGAGACCCGCTCATATTCTAATCCAGAGAGAGATTAGCATGTGTCATTATGGTAATCAGCTTATTATTATTATTATTATTATTATTATTATTATTATTATTATTATTATTATTATTATTATTATTATTATTATTATTACATTTGGACTGACTTTTAAGTACTATGACGTCAAAGCCATCATGAACACACATGATGAACTCCCGTGCCACTCCATGAACGGCCGCATCAAATTCTTGGTCGGCGAGCGCGGGGGAGAAGTGCGAACGCGCCCGCTCAGGCGGGAGCAAATCACCGCGATCCACGGGTCAAAGGACGCGCGGGGTCGGCGGTGGGGTCAGGGGGCGGGGCGCAGCGAGCAGAACGCGGGCTGCGAGCGGCCGTGCGTGGCGCGTGACGCAACGACAGGTACCGGCATTTGCGCGCGGGAGGGGGGGGCGGGGAGGAGAGCGGCGCCGTTTGGAAAACATGAAGCATGCAATGGAGCCCCGCGCGCACACGCCGGTGGCCAACAGACTGAATTGTTACGGCCCGCGGAGCCCTTACTAGAAGCCGTAGAACCGCGTAAACCCCCCCTGTATTCCACTCGTGGATTTTTGTTCACGAGCGGTGCGGATCGGGGAAACATTTCTATCGCTGGAGCATACATCGTCACTGTCACATTCGAGTTGCATATTACGGTTAATTATGGATGATGATGAGTCTCATACTCAGGTACAGGGCGTCGACGAGAGAAAAAAAAAAGCTTAAACGTTTACGCTCTCACTTTTGCTTTTAGAAAGGTGGCCATAAAAGTCTGCCTTCGCCTTCGTCTGTATGCAAAGTATGGGTGATAATGAAGGGTGAAGGAAGTGCGACGAATGATTATGGATGGCAAGGAAATTGAGGCGATATATTTAATGACAATCCTATGTCACAAGCACATGGTGAAAACACCTCTGCTTGACGCAGCACTCGCCTTCTGTCTCGCGTATTTGAACTCCGCTCTAAACGCAAGAGCCACTGCAATAATGAATGAGTGGATGAATGAGTTAATGAATGGATGAATGAATGAATAAAATAATAAATTCAAAATAAATAATAAAATATATAAATGCAAAATAAATACGTATGTAAAATTGTGGAAAGTTAGAACATGACAATCAAAAATAGCAAAAGTTTAAAAAATATAAATTTACAATATCTTACTTGAAGAAACGTCAAACCAACTTTTCCACTTCGGTCGAAAGATTCAAACTTCCTTTTTTCTTTCTCTATCTTTCTTTCTCTCTTTTTCTATCTTTCTCCTTTTGCTTTTACCTTTCTTTCCGACCTTCTTTGTTTAAAGTAAAATAACTGTACACGACGTTTAGGGAGAAGAAAAGTTGGATGCAAAAGTTGCATAATGTGCCCAGAAATAACAAGGAACCAATGACCCGAGTCCCTTTTTCCACAAAAACTCGTAAATCCTGGAGGGAATACAACAGCATATTTGAAGCTTAACAAAGGAACTTTCAGAAATCGTGTGAATGGAGTTTATTAACTATTCTAATAATATTTGCTGAATTCTAAAATTCAGGGTCATATGCGATATGACATCATATTCAGGGAAAACTTATCTCAAGAGGAAAAATATACATACAACACAACATGGAAGCTGAATCATTTTGAAAAAATTTCTGAAAGCAATAGAATGTGCTTCATTTTGCATCCGGTTAGGTTAGATTGTTTTACAAATTGAATTAAAAAATCCAGAATTCTGTTACGATACATTCAAATAATTTTAGTTACAATTAAACAAATATAATTTATGTATTACTTTTTATGAAATTAAATATTTTATTTTTCCATTTAAAATTAATTCTACAAATGTCTTAGCTTATTACTCTCTAACTTAACAATGCAAATTTGCTTGTTATCATTTATAAGAACATAATACAACTACACTGTACTTTCCTAATCTCTCCCATTGGATTTCCGTTTTTGTGCCAGAAAGATGCAAAAGAATGAGGTTTTAAATGTTTTGCCTCATCTCTAATGTACCCAATATGAAAATTAGAAAGTAATTTGTAACATATTATTTTTTACTCGTGAAAATAAAATGATATAATATAAAGCAATCACTTTTTCGTTGACGAAAATGTTATTCTCATTTTCACTATTAATCTGTTATTAATAAGAAAAATTGCTTCAGTCTACTATCGCACTGCTGTGTCTGCAACAAACAAGTGTACGATAAGGTATAAAAGTTATAGAGGAGAGGGGAGCAAACTATGTTTTATGATCTTCAATCGACCTTGAGGAAGCCTGGAATTTCAGATCGATTTCTAAATACTTGTTTGAAATTCAGTGGTGACTTATTCAAACGCAGATGCCATTGGTTAACACTGAGCAAATATCGTTCATCCCGCTAAAGATGATAAAAATATAGTGATAAGTACGTAATGTATATACCAGAATGATTTCTCGGATCATGAGAAGCAATCACAGCATAACTGCACAACTGCCAGACGTCAGTTTCCATTCGCCCTTTCTTACTTGCTTGGCATACCGTAATGATGTTTCGTGCTTTTAGCAGTGCTCCGTAGTCACGATATGAGTTCGAGCGAAATACTACACTACCACACACATCAGAAGACTTGCGTTGTCGTGTAGAATTTCGAGAGCTTAGAGCTCGTTCCGGTTAAGGTAGTGCCCCGCAGGCAGGAGATACATGGTTGGGTAAAAACTCCGCAACATAATTGAAGTTGGGGTTGGTGGAATTCGCCATACAGCGAGGGAAGAACACCGCTACCTCCCGAGAGAAATGCATGCACTACAATAACGAGATTAATGACCATAGCAGTTGATGTGCTCGGAAACATGATATAATTAATTAATCAATAGAGCTACATCATTTGGGAAGGTTCCCTCAACACTAGCCTTCACCGGTCTTCCCCTGATTCTTGCAGATCTCAGGATACACTCTCTTCGACCTTAATGGCAATGAAATTTCTATATGATAGATTACACGACATTGTTAATTCATTTTTTTTTTTTGTTATCCATATTATGTCTCAAAAGTTGCGGCGAAAACCGGCATGCAAATAATAATGTAATATGGCTAAAATAGAGGTGAGAAAAGGAAAAAATATGATAAATGTGCATTAAAAAGAAACCGTAGGTAATAATTATTTTTTTTTCAAATTATTTTCGTAATACTGAATCTTACATAAGCATTTATCTTAAAGGAATTTTTTTTTCTTTGTAATTTTGATTGCAGGTATCCACGATATTTCTTTCCTTTTTTGTTGCAAACTCCATCTAGCAAAAATAATGTTTTTCAATTCAACTACTGACATTTATTATTAGTATTAAGCACTGAATTTGAAAATTGATTACTATGAATTTGTTTCACTAGTGATGCTCTGTTCAATAGCGTGCTTCAGTTTTCATTCTTCCAACTTATGCGATCGTCTTCTATCATCCACACACATCGTATTATACAGAAAGCTCTGTCCTCAGAAAGGGTCCGAAATCCATCCTCCAGAGTGGGTTGGCATTCCTCGTATCCGCAGAAAGTATTTTAGTATCAACGAAAGAAATCCAAGAATCTTGTATGGCATCATTTCGCTTTCTTGAAACGATGTTTGAACTTTCTTGAACTTTCTTGAAACGACACTTGCTTGCCATGGAGCCCGATTTCAACACTTCCTGCCTGATACCGTGAAACCGCTTGCCGAGAAAGACAAAACGCGAGAGTATAATTTCCATATGAGCTTCCATGATGATCTTGATCATCATGGAAAGAGAAGAAAAGAATAGAGGCAGAAAAGACAAAAAAAACGAAAAATAAGCATACATTGCACAAGAACGTAATATGAACATCTACTATAAAAATCCCAGAAATACAGTTAAGTGCTTCCTATCGATAATCATCTGAAAATGTGAAAACAATAATACGACATTTAGCCAAACTTCGAGGTTCTAGTTATAACTGAACGCTACAAAATATTTTTACCAACATTTCTGTAATATCAGTAACAACATTTCTGTAATATTCGCAGTTCATTTTATGCATCATAAAGCGTGTGCTGTCGACAGTGTTATATTTAGCCCTCTCCACACACTTTCCCGTAATCGGCTCAGCCGCTTAATTGGGCCATTACTTACTAGACCCAATATGATCCGATCAACCGGAAACTATTGTATTATGAAGCCAAATAGAACGGCAGTTGGCACGCGACGCGTCCTCGATCGAGGTGCCGAGTCGGCAGATGAGCGGTGCAGCGAAGGTCACAAAGAGCGCCCGTTGTATTTTAGTCCCCGTATGGAGGTGGTTTGGACGGAGAAAGGACCGCGCGAGCAGGGCGGGCCGGCCAGCCGCCCGATTTAATCATGCATTATGCTGATGACGACCGCATACCAGGACGAAAGCCAGCGCGGTCACAGTACAGCACGGGCCGGCCCGAAGAGAAAATTCCGTGAAAATCAGTCCAAAAGCTCATTTCGTTCACCGCGAATACCATGCTGAGTGAGGATTTGAACCGCTCTGGCCCCGAGGTACGCGTTTTCCGTGTGCGTGTGTGCGAGTGTCTGTGTGTGTGTGCATGTGCGTGCGGGCACGTGTCGTGTCTGTGTGTGTATGTAGGGGTGCGCTAGTGCGGGGGACAATGTCACCCAGAGCTGGGCGACCACTGTTCACCCATAGAGAATCAGGAATTTTATTATGGTAAATTCGGATATTGGAATTTTGTCACCAACTAATAAGATCTGTAAATGGAATTGCGGGATGTGATACAATTGTCGAAATCAACCCTCACAATATTTATTGTTGTCTATAAAGTCGGGATTCTTATTACGCGCCCATTGCCCTCCGCAACCTGAGTGATGTTGCTGGACATTTTCAAGTTTGGAACTAAATAGTCGACTAATTTTTTTTTTATTTTACTTGTCAAGGGTCAACCCAAGGCTGTCTCACTCATTTTTATCCACTACTTTTTGTCGTTCCATGGATGAAAGTATATACGTTCAGATTAGAACGGAAAATGTCGGAAAATTTAATTTTATTGGGGACTTCGCAATGGTTTCTTCATATGCCAAAAAAGTGACAAGACACAACACGTAATTATTTTCTCCCCTGAAAAAATCCCCCCTCCTCTCGGAGGGATATGTATGTGTTTAGAAAGCCAGAGTAATAGTAATCCCCATATCTCCGAGTCTGGTCCATCCCGCTATTTCTGGTGGGGACTGTGGTAGGGGGAATGCTGTGAAGGTTCTCTTGAAAACACCCTCCAGGTTGCGTAGATCAATTCATTTCATGAAGATCGACGAAATGAAGTCGCTTCTCTGTCGGCGGTCTTCTTGATAGCCGCCGCTTCCGGAATGCAGAAAGTAGGTCGCAATTAGTGAACTGTAATTGCGCACGTGCTCGAGCCTTTCACAAACGAGGAATCTCACGAAGGTTCCTGCTCTGGATTCCAAGCTTGAGCAAAGAGTGGAAATGAGTTTGTGGAACTGGGATCGAAATTAATACACGATGTCCCAGGAAAATGTTACTAACTTCTAGGGAGTGTAGGGGGATCAAAGATGATGACTTTTAGCTTATGAACATATGGTGGGCGATTTCATATGAAGTAGTTACACAAGTAACATTCGTCCCTGGAACTTGTAATGCTGTCGTGGAGGAAGGGCTGGCAACACGTGCTGCGGTCGTGGAAGGACGGTATGAGTAAAAGTGGCCCTCCGAGTTGTTCCTTGTACACCTACAGGCCTACGGGCGGATGAAGGCAACAATGAGAACAGGGATAACCCAGGTCATGGTAAACAGCAGATTATTGGGCGGCTTACAGGGGCATCGGCACCTGAGGTAACCCAGCCTCGACAAGGACGGCCCCTCCGGAAAAGCGACTTTCCAGCAGCCATCGGAAGGATCGGTGACACTCGGGAGTGCACGGCGGTCGGGAGAGGGGGCGGGGATCCGCTAGGAAGACCCTGGAGATGCGGACTGGACAAGCGGGATGGAGGAGCGTCGGCACGGCTAGTTAGGACCGACCTGAACCGACGGAGGAGTAAAAGGATGTCGGCAGGGCCTGTTTGGGCGCATCTGAACCGACCGAGGAGTGGAAGGATGTCGGCAGGGCCAATTTAGGCCGAACTGAACCGACTAGGGGTGAAGGGAGGTCTGAGATCTTGTTTTGGCCGATCTGAACTGACGGAGGAATAGACGGTCCATACACACGGGCAACAAGCTCTCGAGTAGTATTCGTCCCCCCGCCAAGCAGAGGTCAAACTGTTATGTAAACATTTTCTCTTGAGACGCTCTTTTCGGTGCGGAGCTACGTCATTGTGCTTCCGTGAGCACCAGCTTCTGCGGCCACGTCACAATGCACTTGGCAGGATGCGTGCTGATGCAGTCAAAGAGATTTTTTGTACCTGATTATTTCCTTTCCACGACAAGTTACCTAACAACCAAGAGAAATTTCTTATGTGTAACTTGATTGTAATGAACTTCTCACATGTTCATTGGCAAAGAATGATCATCTTCAATCCCTACATGACATAGAAATGTTGGTCATTTATTGGGAGACTCTGGATATTTGCACATTTAAAAAAATCATACATGAGTTGAAAACATTTTAAACAAGCTAGAAGCGGATGTTTCTAAGTGAAACAAGATACGTAGAACCTTTCGCATGTGAACCATAAGAACTGAAATTATTTGCGTATTTGTCATTCGCTTTTGCTTATACTTTACTTTCGCGTTTTAATTTTTTCAATACTTTGAATTTCCAGAAATAAACAAACTGCATACTTCGATTGCTTTTAACTTCTTTGATATGTCGTTAAACATTTGTTTTTATTCTTACTGAAAAAAAAACAAATATAGGTATACTAGATATAATATGTATCGTATAAATGTGCCTCTTATTTCCGGAATATATGAACAGTCTGAGCTGTGAATATATGGCCTGGCCTAAGCAGTCACAACTTTTAGAATATGAACTTGATCGATTTCCACTTTACGTTTTAGCAGTACTTTTATAAAATATTGTTCAAATTGCTTTTTGTAAAATTTATTCTACATTTCCGTACCAAATATATATATTTTATTTAATATACTATCAATTTGTAAGTATTTCTAGCACTTGAAATTTCGTTTCATAGCGCAGCAATCAAGGTATTTGGAACGTAGTCGAAAAAGTAGATTGAAAAAAAAATCTTAATTATTCCTTTTACCATATAACAATGCAACGTAACTCGTTCAATTGTTTACATACACAAGTTTCATTTAAATCTCAGAAAGAAAATTCGTTTTTGATGCTGTTCCATATTTTTTCCCGAACTTTCTTCCTTCCAAAACATATGCAGAAAACTGTGCGTTGTTGAAAGCGGCCAAAAATACATCTTTCCTCTCGCAACTCTTGAACGCACCCATTCTACGAAGCCCTTGAAACTTTGAAACCGTCGCCCTGGAGCGGTCCCTCTTCCAGTGAGTGCCCTTGTTCCGCGACGGAGCTTCAGAAATATCTCATGCAGTCGCGGGGTCCCCACTGACCTAGATCGTAAGGAGACAGAGGCTGCAGTAGCAAAGCTCCCGGGACTTCAGGACACGCACTCTTCCATACACTGTACATTTTTGTATGTAAGACACACCTATTATCAAATTATTGGTTAAAAAGTGGTCTGTGTTTAAACATAACCTTAAGCCTCACAGTCATACATACAGAATGGCCTAGAATAAGTAATACCGACTTCTAGTTTAAATAGGTCTGTCGAAGGTGATCAATTTTTGCTAATGAACTTGTGAAAGAAAATTTCATGTAAAGAAGATAAATACGAGAAAGTTTTAGCTAACTGGTAAGCAACTTTCAAGTTAAAAAATAAATTAATTAAAAATACTCTCATGAGAGTCTACGGGGAAATTTATCGTGTAAAATACTTGAGCATTGACTTTATTCTTTCTCTAGGAGAGTTCAACCTCATACCAAAATGGAAGGTGTCATTCGAAGGGATGGGATTTTTGACATTTGAAAATATTGCCTCAGAATAAAAGATTGAGGCTTTACTTTTTCGCATACGACGTAGTTTTATTCATTTATTTATGAAAATTGTATTTTTATGAAAGTTTTAATTTTATAAAACGTATGTTTTTTATTTCGACGTCATTCTATTCTGACACAGCTCTAAGTTCTGGAAATTTCATTTATATCACGTTACGTACCATGTTCTTCCATATTTTATAATTTAAAATTTCTTGTTGCATTATAGTAAAAAACATTTATTACGACTTTCGTATAACGTCACTATGCAGAATGTTTTCCAATCCAAGGTGCACCTTTTATCGAATTATTGATTAATAAAAATCGCAATAAGCCTTAAAATTCCGAAAAAAAACATTCAAAAGCCAAAAAAACACTGGATCTGCAAATCAAGCAGATTCAAAACAATTCTGATATTCATTTATTTTTTGTGTTTTTACTTGCTGAAAATGACAATAAAAATTTTAATTGCACGTATGCAAGTGCCACAATTACCATTTCTTTGTATCAATGTTTAATTTGGGAACCCGCTGTACTCCCCGAGAAGGCGGGTAGGCTTCCCGCCAAGCACCGCTGCGGGTGGCGTTTGCAGAGTCCGCCGACATGCACGGACTGAGAAGTGATTAGGAATCCGAAACCACTTCAAAAAACGTAAAACTTGCCGTTTAGGCATTAAGCCTTTTCCTTTCAGAAAATTTATTTTTTTACATGTATTCTCTTTTTCTATTTACATGTATTTTTTTTTCATTTTATCATGTATTCGCTTTTTCTAAATATATACATCTCTCCACTGAAGCACTCTCTACACACGCAACAATTAAACATTCAATACAGAAACCAACATTACTGTATTCATTGCATAAGTTCACTACATTAATCTATTATACAGAAAAAAATTACACGACAATCTACCAAGAATAATGAGCATATGAAGACAATTCATCGCCTCTTCCCCATTCCGACGTCACGCCACCAAGGCCTCGCTCGGACACGACCCCACTCTACCTAGAACTGTTCCACACACCTTCCGATATATCCTCGCTTCAAACAGCTGAATTATATCCGATATCAAAGAAAAACGTAACAAAAACACAATATATACATAGAATTAATAGTAAGCAAGATGCACTGCACATCACGGATATAGGAACACAATTCAAGCAAAGGGC
Organism: Teleogryllus occipitalis; assembly: GCA_011170035.1. Classification (NCBI taxonomy): domain Eukaryota; kingdom Metazoa; phylum Arthropoda; class Insecta; order Orthoptera; family Gryllidae; genus Teleogryllus; species Teleogryllus occipitalis. Next base: position 99,300 of record BLKR01004097.1, on the reverse strand, counting down.
AGCAAAAACTTGAACAGCAATAAGCATCCACAGCCCTTCTAGATTTTGTCTCGTTCTCCACGACGCGTATAGAAATTGCAGAGACAGTCAGCATCCTCATATGAGAGGTCTCCCCCTCGATGTTTAATGCAGGGAATCCTCGGGCGCAATAAATCAGAGGACGGGACAGCGATGAGGCAACATAACCATACAAAAATAAGCAGCCGTCGCGCAGCGCCGTGACTGCGGCGGCAGAGAGCAGGTGGGCCAGTGGCACACAGCGCGTCGGGGCGGGAAACCCGCGCGGCGGAGGCGGGGCGGGGGGCGGGGGGCTAAAACGCAATCGTCGGGCAGCAAGAGGCGACGCTGCGCGGGGAGCGGGGGTGGAGGGGCGTGGCGGGGTTGGAGGGGCGGAGGGCGGCGTGGCGTTCCGGCTGGCGTCGTGTCCTGTCGCGCGACGCGGCCTCCCGCTATTTTATGGCTCGCTGCTTCGCGGGCGACGCGGCGGCAGCGGGGCAGGGGGATGGAGGGGTACGAGGAAGAGGGGGGCGGCGTGCAGGCGCGCGGCCTGTCCGGAGAGAGACGGCACCTCCCGCCGCCCCGGTCCCGAGCCGCTACTTCCTCTCTCCCCGCCGACCCCGCTACGCCGCGACTGCACTTCGTACAGACCCCTCTCCGGTTTCGACTCTCTCCCCGCAGAATCCGCTCCGTTGCGCCTCTACCCCGTTCCGACCTCACGCCACCAAGGTCTCGCTCGGATACGACCCCACTCTACGTAGAACCGCTCCACACACATCCCGATATACCCCCGCTTTACACAGCCCCCGCATTACCCAGTCCCGCATCCCCCAGACACCCGCACTCTTCAAATCTATCTTCAACCAGATCCCACTCAACCCAGCCCCCACTCGTCACAGCTCCACATCAGAGCCTGCTCCACTCATCCCCTACACAATGATTCCGCTCTACTCAAACCCCTATCTACAAAGACTCCTCTCCACACAGATTTCACCCCACACATATCCCGCTCCACATCAGAGCCCGCTCCACTCAAACTCTTCTACACAAAGATTCCACTCTACTCAGACCCCACGCCACACAGATCCCGTTCCACCCAAACCCCGTTCCACACAGACTCCTCTCCAAACAGATCCCGTTCCACACGGACCTCGCTCCACAAAGACCCCGATCCACACAGACCCCGATCCACACAAACCCCGCTCCGCACAGACCCCGATCCACATAGATCCCGATCCACACAGACCCCGATCCACACAGACCTTGATCCACACAGACCCCGGTCCACACAGACCCCGATCCACACCGACCCCGGTCCACACAGATTCCGATCCACACAGACACCGCTCCACAAAGATCACGCTCTACACACATCCCGCTCCGCCAAACCCCTCTGCACCCAGACCCCTCTCCCCTCAGATCCCTTAGCCAAACCCCGTTTCACCCTGACCCCGCCCCGCCGAAACTCCAGCCCCAGTTCCACTACCAGATTCGTCTCTGCCCATTTCCCCATTTCCGACTCTTCCCCTGCTGCCTCCGCCCCGCTCGAGCCCCCAGCCACCCGCCCCGCGCGAGTGCCCTTTCGATACCGTTGGCGTTTTTTTATGCGGCTCTGGGGATGCAAGGTGTCCCGAAAGTCTGCATCCGTGAGACAGCCGGAAGTGGCGGAGCAGCCCCCAGGCGAGACGGGGTGGGTTGGAGGTGGAGGGGGCGGGGCCAAGAGCAAACAGTTGCGATGCGGCGCTTTCCCAACTTGGATGGTTGCGATTTACGCGCGGGAACTTGTCGCCTGTCGCAGTTCCGATGGTCAAAGGAATTGTCAGAAGCAGGTGTCGGTGGCGGCGACGCCGAAAAGTTTACTGCGGCGTTGAAAGATGAATGAAGCAGATGAGCAGTGCAGTACGGCACTCGCAAACCTTGGGAATGTCACGCACGGAAATACTGCGCTCTTTGATGGTCCAGGGCACATCTAGGAAGCCTTGAGTGGCCGAGCAACTCTCGAAAACTATAAGACAAACATTTTATTGATTCGGATAATAGTATCCGATATCATTTGCCCCTAGTTGTGAACGCAATCCTCAAGAAGTATTTAGTGAAGAATATAACAGTCGTACACTAATAAAATATGTAAAGTTTTCTCTTAATTATCATTCTAATATAAATAACGAATATTTATATAATTTAAAAGTTTGTACGCAGAATTACCAGAAAACTCATTAATTAACGAAGTCAAGCAAGTTATCATAAGTTGGGTCTGGTTAATTTGAAAAACGTTTGCTGTGTAAACACACTGCACACATTCTGAATTTAATCCACAGAAGGCATGTGAAAAGGATTTCATTAATATAATATGGTTAAAACGTAGGATACTAATTCTGAACTATAAGAGAATACTTTCATACGAGAAAAAATAATTAAGTAATTCTCTTCGAGAATGTGAAGCTGTAAAAGTGTCAACAACTTCAGACTGTAATTTGTTTAAATGCGTGAGTGGGAGTTTAGATTTAGAACAAGAGAGTCATCTAGTTCAATTCAGAACAAACTAATATCCTTCTTTATTGTAAATAACGTAGGAATATTGGAGGGGGCCAACACTTGTTCTACTGAGGGAAATATGCACAGCACCGTTTCGATGCACCTACATTTTTACCACTACGATCCATATAAAGTAATAGGAAATTTGAATCCCTTGCGAAAAATTACAATTATAATATACATTGTTTGATACGCTACACATATTTCCCCAAAATATTTTTTTAAGCGTATGCTTCTATTTGTGAACCCCGTTAAGGCATACACTATTCCCGACTTGTTAAATTTCACCGAACACATGAGTTATCACACAGAAGAGAACATTTGGGGATTTTACGTCGATATATCTCTGGCACTACATTCGTGCGTGAGACAGGTTTCCGTGTGGGAGCTCGTGGGGGCAAATGGTGCGGGACGTGACAGAGGGGCGAGGGGGGCTTGGGAAACGGAGATGGGGTGAGTGCGGGCGGGAAGAGGGGGGAGGGGCTTTACGCGCGTGTGAAAGCGGCCAGCCAGCGATCCAGCGGGCTCAATGGCGCCAGGATAGGAGATCCCGCATTCCCTGGACTGCGGCGGGTGGTGCCTATGATGTATTGCTTTTGGCAGGGTGGAGGCGGCGGCGGCGGCGGCGGCGGCAGTGGCGGCGGTAGTGGCGGCGGTGGCGGCGGTGGCGGCGGTGGCGGCGGTGGCGGCAGTGGCGGCGGTGGCGGCGGTGGCGGCGGTGGCAGCGGTGGCGGCGGTGGCGGCGGTGGCGGCGGTGGCGGCGGTGGCGGCAGCGGTGGCGGCGGTAGCGGTGGCGGCGGCGGTAGCGGCGGCGGAGGCGGCGGTGGCGGCGGCGGCGGTGGCGGCAGCCCCGGCGAAGCGGGTCGAAGGCGGGCAGGGGCGGAGGAATGGCGAGCGGGGGCGGGGGGCATGGCGGAAAGGGGTGCGTCGGAAGCCGTCCCGGGGCCGTCGCAACAGACGCGTTCACCTGCGAAAATGCGCAGGTGCGGTTGGGTGCGGTGGAATTTTTGCGGGCGTCGTGGGTGACCTCGTTCTTTGCCGCGTTCTGGGCTTCGGTGGCGTGGCGTGCCGTTAATCCTGCGAATCGGTTCGCTCTCGCGACGTGACTGCGGGCCGGGCGCAAGGGCAATGAGAAAATTTAGAGCGGCGCAAAAGTTTTGCAGTTGAAACCCGCCGCGGACCACGTAATATTTTTGTTGTTGGGTCGCTTTTTATCTGTTTGCAAACGAAGGAGCTTGTTGATCACACTCCCCGTCAGCCATCTAATTCCCTCGTAGATGGGGACGTGGAGAGAACCGTTGCTTGGAGACGCAAGCTTAGCAATGATGCAGGATCTGACAGAAATGGGACAGGGCGACTACGAATGACACTGCTAACGCGAAAATCTAGCAGGTGAGAATGAAGATGCAGTTTTCTCAGATTGAGCAGGTGAGATCCTCCGAAAGTATTTGGCCTTTAGAATTTGAGTGTTCCTTGATATTTGAAGGTCAAACGGACTGTAGATAAGGTCGACCTTATAGTAATGATATTTTAATATTACTAGTACATATAATAGTAAAACAAAGCGAATCCAACAAGGAAGTATATATTGCCCTCGTGAAATACGAAAAATCTTTTGTTCGAATTAGACGGTCGTTTCTTTGGAACGTTATTGAAAGAAAAGATATTTTGGAGCATTATATAAACTATATAAAACGTTTTTATCCAAACACAAAAGTAGGTGTCTCTTCAGAACAAATTTTACAAGAAATTTAAATAAAACCAATGTGTTAGACAAGCAAAGATGTACTTTATATCCGAGAATTTAATTTTTACATTGATGCCATTCGAACTTGGTAACTGAGAGTATAAGTAGAAATTTCTAGTGGACGTAGAAAATATTTTAACTTCTTACACTATACAGATGACAATTGTCAAAGTTGACACACAAAAGAACAAGCACAATCCACATAGTTCCACAAAGTAAATAAAATAGTAATCCTCTGTATCTGTAGACAAAATAAAGGTATTATAATTAAAGGAAAATATAATTTTAGATAAAATAATAGATATTAATAATCAAATCATGAAATAAGTCATTGATTATCAATGGGCCTCAAACATCATTTGTCAGTGACACTCAAATAGAAAGGAAACAATAGATTTCACACTCCCTGTGGATCACTTAAAAAAACATTGTAAAGAAAGTCTCGAAGGAAAAATCAGTTTAAGTATTGTAAAATAAAGGAAGTATTCACTTTCATCTTACAGTTCCAAAACCTGAGTGCCCACAAAGATCAGATTAAGCGGAATACAGGCATTAGAAATAATATTTGAAGATAAGTTAAGGGTTCTACAAAAGGTGATAGAATGTGAAATTAAACTATTTGAGAATTCCAGATTTCTTCGTGGTTGAGAAAATCAGTTCTTATAGATAGCATAACTAAACGATGTAAAACCATTCAAAACCCCGCAAGCCAACGTGCAGGTCTGCGCTGGATCTCATCACCCAGTGGGGGATGGTCACCGCCACTTCCTGTGAATAAAAACATGCAATATACTTAAGAAACTAATGACCAAAGCAGTTGATGCGTCCGTAAACGTGAAATAGTTAATCACGCAATTAATAGGTGGATTAAACTTCTCACTAAAATGACCTAATCCCAGAGTGAAGAAGAATAATTTGACAGTTTTATTGAGTGAATTTAATTGAGTGTATATCCATCCGTACTTGCTGATGATCAATTGTCATTTCGTCTAAAACATGATATCGACGATCCGGGAAACAACACGAAAACAAAACTGAACAAGACTACGGGAAACGCAAACGCAATGCCAGCGTATTGCAAGGTATGATGAAAAGTTCCAAAACGAAGGGCAATTATAATGTGGATTTTTGAACATCCTTGTACTAACGCTATGAATACTATGATCATTTTTGGAGAATGAGTCTAAGCTTTGCTACTTCAAAGAAGACGTGAATTTTCAATAAAATGCATAAAAGGGATTTTTCAGACAAAATATTAAATCTCAGATATTTAAATCATCTCAAAATTTAATTTTAATTAGTGCGAGTGAACAAAGGAATCATTTTCTTTCTACATTCTTTTTCTCTTCTATACTATAATACCCCAATATTCTACTCTATTTCTACTACTACTTTCTACAACTATTTTCTTCTACCACTTTCTACTACTATTGTCCTCCATTCTTTTCTACACTACGTCAATCAGAGCCAAGTCATCACCGTGATATCATGTATATTATTTTGGAAGTTTTTGAATAGGAAAAAATTTTATCTTTTTTAACTCTGTCGTTAATTGTTTAGTTTCAAATAAAGTTAACATGAACCATCATCAGGTCAATTTAAGTTTGTCAGCATGTTTATACAAAGTGTTTTTAGACAATTTAACTTCTCTCATAACAAACATTTGAGACAAAAATCATCAAAAGATTTTTTATGACTTCTTAATACGTTCGTTGATATAAATATTCCAATTTGGATCTTAGCAATTTAGGGTGGCAGTTTCTCATTTAAATCAACTTAGCGATGGAATTTGAGAGTGGTACGCGAGGGAATGGTGTAGAAAGACGTACTAATAGGATAATGCAGGAAAGTCATAAAAATGAGTCATTTTCTTTTGTCAAAACATAAATTTAATGTATACAGTAAAAGAGATTGTTCTGTAGCGTCGTTCAAAGTGAAAAGAAAAAATTACATTTGATAAAAAATCCGCCCCCTCGTTACAAGACCTCGTTTTAAATATATAGGAACATTTTTATGGTGTATGAACAGTTCTCAAGTTATCGGCACTGCATTGGGTTGAGCGCGGGAGACGCAAGAGCGCGCCTCTCAAAATCGTTTGAAAACCATACGTTTTCTCTTACCCCAAAAGTACGTCCCTTAAAACAAATACAAAGCAGGCGTTCATTTTGTGTTGATGTATTCATTCGTTTTCAGTCTTCTTAACTATTCTTACATCGGCATACAATTGATATTTGTAATCGTTTTACAAAAATAGACTTTATTTTTATATTTATGTTTATTTTTATATTTATATTATTCAGTCAGTATGGCAGCGCGGTCACCTACATCCAGTGAGTAATACATGAAAAAAGAAGGGTGGATTTGATTGATTGGTTAGTGATTCCATGCGCGTCAACATCATAGGTCATTAGTCCCGTAACTGCAGTGCATGTTTTCCCCCCTCGGGAGATGGTGGTGATCTCCCACTTGATGGCGACATCCGGCGCCAAACTACCGTCGACTAGTGGGGTTTCCCCCTAGCCAGGACTCTCTCACCTGGGGGGCACCGCTCCAGCTAGGACAAGCTCTAAGCTCCCGACCGATATATGAATATGTTGTAGTGTAGCCCCCAGAATATGTGGTAGTGTAGTGCATGTTAGTGTGTGTGTAAGGGGAGAGGACAAGAAGACAAGGAAGAGGAAGGAAAGAACGCGCGCGGTTTGTGGCCCGTTTGTTAGGATACTGCTCTAGCATTCGCCTGGTGTTGATCGGAGAAACCACGGAAAACTCCCGATCAGAGGAGCCGGTCGCTAAAATTTTCCTCCAGACAGCGACCTAGCTGAATAGCTAGTGTCAAATCCTGCCACCGTCAGAACTCGAACCTAGGACCTCCCTGTCAGAGGCGCTGCAGTGACATCAGTTGACGCACTGAGCTACCGCTCCCGGTAGAAGGGTGGAGAAATACGTAAAATATATGACTGCACTTCGCCGACGGCGGAGCGTTAACAAGTGCGTAGTGCGAAGCGGGTCCCGCGCCTGGTCGATGAGAAAGCACAGGGGACATGCCAGCGGCATGCAGCGATTAGCAGTGAAAGGGCTAGAGGCTGCAATGAAATAGGAGATTGTCATTCCAGATACACTGAACCTGGAGAGAGCACAGGTGGAGTTTGACAATAGGCGGTGGACCTGGATTTCTTCCATTCTTTGCATTCAATTGTGAGTCGTTAATCATCCGAATTTGGGAGAATCAACCGACTACTGACTCTGGATAGTGTGAACATGTCACACACAGATTTTATTATGTATTACGTTAATTAAAGAAATATTCTTATCGTAAATGCATTTAAAGGACGAATAACCATGGGATGCTAGAGGAGAAATTTGTCCACTAATAATGATAATAATAATAATAATAATAATAATAATAATAATAATAATAATAACTATAGAAGACCAAGTTATTAATACCAGAGTCTATCAAACATGTTATGGGCCAAACAATTGATAGCAAATGACGATTATGTAAAACTATCAATGAATATATCATATATATATATATATATATATATATATATATATATATATATATATATATATATATATATAAAAGGATGCCCACCTTTGGCACAAGTTGAATACTTGCAGCGACATAATAATGTAGCTAAAGTTAATCATCAGGCACTTGCGAAAAGATATCTACTAGTAGAACAAGAGCAGCCGTATTATAAGTGAAAGCCTGAGAAAGTAATCGGTAATAATCTAGCACGATTACTGTGAAAAAATGACAGGTCGGTTGAAGCAAACAGACCAGACACTGTTTTATTTGATGAAATAACGAGAACAGCTGATGTCGCAGTTCCTACAGATGACAATCTAGTCAAAACGAAAACTCAGAAAACGAAAATTCAGAAATCCACATTTCTTTGTTTCTCTTTGCCAATATCAATACATTCCTAGAGCAGTACTACCAAGCTAGCTTAGGATGAGGTTGCTTAAATACACGTTTTTGTAATATACAGTTGCCTGTGATCACAAAAATAATAACAGTAGTTTCCGAAATATACGTTGGAAAAAATATAAAGTATAGTTACATAATACTATAAATTTATTGGTTTCTATTAGACTACGGAAATAGGTTTAATTTTTTTAAACTAAGTTTTTTCGTTCTGAATCTTAAACTTCAGACGTCGCGTCGGCGTAGACATACTATAGATCTCTTTGGCCCATAAATCGCGAACAATGTCCCATTGGTGAGGTCTGCTTGGGTCTGAGTAATATGGTCTCAATGAGCAGTAGTTCATGCGTGCAAGTTTATGACTGTGCTCTATAGCAGTGCAAGTGCTGCAGAGGGCCCATGAATACTGCTCCTCTGGGATTGGCTGAAACCCTCGCCTCTAATCTCAAGGTAAGCGAAAGGAAGGAAAAATGGCGCTCCTATAGGGACGTGATTGAATGATTGGTATTAATTCCGAGCGCGTCAACTACTGAGTCATTAGTCGCATTAATGTAGTGCATGTTTTTTCATCGCGAGATGGCGGTGATCTTTTCACACTGGATGGCGAGATCCAGCGCCGACCTACCGTCGACTAGCGGGGTTCTACCTAACCAGGTATCTCCCACCAGCGGTGCACCGCCCAAGCCGGGACAAGTTCTAAGTCCCCGACCGGTCACCCGGCATGTGTGGTAGTGTAGTGCATGTTAGTGTAAGAGTGTGTGTAAGGGGTGAGGATAGGACAAGGAAGAGGAAGGACAGATCGCGCGCGGTTCGTGGCCCGATTTGTTAGGGTACATCTCCGGCATTCACCTGATGTTGATCGGAGAAACTACGGAAAACTACCGATCAGAGCACCTGTTGGCTAGAATTCTCCTCCAGACAGCGACTGAATTCAATCTAGCAGACAGGCTAGTGTCGAAAATCCTGCCGCCGTCGGGACTCAAACCTGGGACCACCAGGTCAGAGGCACTGCAGTGACATCAGTTGATGCACAGAGCCGCCACTCCCGGTCATAGGGACGTGTAATATTGGCTATGGTTTGTTCAGACCAGTAGACGATATTTTTGATAGATTCTTAAACAGTGGAGCCTCGCCGAAAATTCAATAGCTCTCCGAAATGTATTCATCCACAAGCCCGATGAGCCGAGTGCCAGGTATCAATGCCTCAAAGTGTCGATTCAGTGAGCGCAGTTAAATGTTAGCATAGTATTAGTATATTACGATTTATTTACATACTTCTGTTGTCGTTACTAAAAGAATGTTGTAAGAATTGATACAACTCATGTATAAAAGCAGATGAAAGTATATATGCATGTGAATTAAATCATCAAGCCGTTGTAAACGTACAGGCAATATACACAGAATTTGAAATATCCCGCCTTCACCACGCTATTAATTGAACTTGAAATAGACTAAATTTCAATCAAAAAATTTTGTTTGTAAATATTTCTTCAAAAGAACGTTTGAAAGTATGTTTTCCATTCCAACTACATAAATACATTGATTTCATGAAAACGTTCTTCAGCTGGCGTACAGCAAAATTTATAGGGTGCTCAACAGGTCCAACACAAGTTAAACAATGCTTATGAAATGAATGCGAATCATTGATAAGCGTTGCTTATCGATTTGGTTTCCCATCAATGGGTGTCAGAAAGCCACTCACATGGCTGAGCAGACAATAATTTAGAAAGGACAACGTAATGTAAAAAAATTGGTCTAGGAAACAGCTGAAAATAATTCCAATAATTTGCTAATATTCCAAAAATAGCAATTCCATAAACGTAGTTAACGTGCTCGGAAACAAATCATTCGTTTCTCTCTGGCAATAACTTTGCTCCGGTAGTACAAATCCCGGCTAAGTCCAAGATGAGTACTTGGAACATGAATCGCAATGATAAGGAAATAATACAATTTTGCGGTCACCAGAGTTCATTAATCGTAAATTCATACCGACTTTTATTCATGGTACGAACGAACCCAGTAAAGGTGCCAAACTATGCAAAACTAGTGGTGCTATATCAGAACATACTTTTCCCTGTTATAGCTTGCAATTTTCAAAAACTCTCAGAGTTCTACGAAAATTAGACCTCAGCTATTTTTAAGCGTCCTTTGTTCTGTTCACACCACAATTCCTTGCTTCGTCAGGGGGATAAGACCCCGGGGTGGGCACCTTAGCATTTTTGGCTTTTATCCTCACCCCCAACCGATGCGCAACGGCGCCGACGGGCTGACGTCCGGATCCAGCCGGAACCCAGTTTGCCCTCGCGGCAACCTCCCCATACAATGTCTGGGTAATGGTCGCCCTGCTACCTCAGAGCTCCTAGCTCTCCAGACTAGTACCTACGAGTCTCAACATTGAGCCACTCACATGCGCCGGGAACAAGTTCCCTCCTCTATGCCCAGAGTATTGAATTGAATTGAATTTGCCTTATTTTACGTGGCGAGACTCAGGCCATGAGGCCTGCTCTTCCGTCTGACCACGCAAATTTTGTTACACTCCTTTCAACGAGAGAAAGAAGGTATTACTTGGGCGACGAAACAGGCGATTTGAATTTAGCTCAGAGGCATCATTTAGGCTTGAGGATCTTTTACATGCAGTAAATCTACTAACACGGGACAGCCGGCTTTACTTCCCCTCCGAAGGAAGGCGTACGAAGGATTTTTTCGCCCTTAAAAATCCACGGCTTCGATCGGGTTTGAACCTGCGAACTTGGGTATAACAGTCCGATACGCTAACCGCTACACCATCGCCGCCGCTCGGTATCGGGCCACTGCCACAAAAAATCCGAGAGCCCAACTGGGGGCAACCTGAACTAAGGTCCAGGCGGCTCGGAGATCCATCCCGTCTTCCCATAGCTGGCGATAGCCAGCTATCGACTTGGGGAACCCCGGAACCTGGGCAACCTGACGGGTGGTATCTAGTTTCTATGGTGGTATCTAGACTTTAAAGTGGGATCCGGAGTACTCCGAAAAGAATCCTTCGCCCCATTCTGCCCAAAGGACGACGCGCCATAGGCCTAACTGGTGGGTAGCCTGGCAAACACGACTACCATGAGCATAGCATCGCCTTCTCACTGTCTGCATCTTCAAGTTAACGTGAGCGGCGCCGCGAGACTCAGGGTTCAGGCGGTTGTCTGCGACACTCCACAAGAGACCAAGACAACCTACGCCACCGTGATCCCCCCTCCGGGGAAAAATATGTTTATAATATTTTTTTATTAAACATATCCTCGCGCCGGGTAAGGCACCCAGCGCCGACCGTGTGCTGCAGAGTAGGAAAGCACGCTGCTCACCACCACTTTCGAACTTCAAGGTTAGGGGTTTTCCCACTAAATTAAGGGTATTCTGGTCTAAGTGGATTTTTAAGGGGGTAAATTTATCTGGAGGTTTTCGTTGAGTTTTTAAATATAAATTTTCTAAACAAATATCTATTGTTTATCACAAAATCATAAAATAGTTCCCTATGATTGTTACAGGTATTTGTAGGTATTCAAAAGTAATTAAGCGTAGTTATAGTCGTATAAGAGTATTTGAATGAATTCCCTCGTTTAAAAGTGGGCGGCTATTTGTCACAACCAGTCAAAACCAATTATGTGTAGAAGGCAACACATTTAATAAAAAGATACGAATCACAGCTATAAACAAGTAACGTAAACAACAAATTCGGTTGAAAAGTTTTACAAAGAATTATCATTATCTCTTTTTCAATCGTTACAATGGGTGATATCCAGATACCTCTTAAGTTTCATAACTCGTAAACAATATAGCACTCTTTAAAACAAAGCTTATACAATGCGCGTATATATGTACATAATTATACAAATAGTTGTGTTGAGGCTGCGAAATATTGGGAGAGATTTTGAAGAGGTTGTGCCTGGGAACAGGGTGCCTGCCGTTTTTCCGCTCACTCTTGTCATGAGGGTAGACTCCGAAATGACGAAAGTCCAGACTATTAGTATTTCTCGGCGTATGCATCATTAAGTATTGAAGAAATTGTCAGTGTTACCTGTCTGGGCAAAAAGGAAATCGTTTTACTTCAGGTTTTCCTTTTGGGCGTGTGAGCTAAATTTACGCGCCGACAATTCTGCTGAGATCTCAGTGGCGACACCAACTTAACACAATTGAATTGACTCTCAGTGCACTCGATACATACGCGCGCATTGCCAGCTTTTTACACGAGGGCGGCGAGTCACCACGAAACTGCTCGGCTTCTCTGATTTTCAAACAATGTGATCCCATTGCGTCTTATGTGGAAAAAGTCAGGATTTTGCGAGATTGCGACAATATGTAACGTCTATTCTGGTCGTTCGTGGAGTCTGGTTTGTAATGCGCTCTCATGGCTATCTTAGAAAGCAGTTCAAAACAGATCAAACACACGAAATAAATCTATTTTTCTCTGCAAGCCAGCCGGCGGTTTTGAGTGAAAAGGAAGCAAAGTCGAAAGCACGACGTTTGAAATATATACCCCTTGCTGTTAATTCGGCCCCAAGAGCGGTTAGGTGTAGGGACGAACTAAAATTCGTTCATGTTTTCATGAGAACATTTCCCCCCTTTAACCGTAAATAGGTAAAGGACGAATAAAAGAACCAACAAAGTGAGGTATCAACATTTGAAAAGTAGACTCTTGCTTCCGAGTTATAGAAGACTTATTTGCTTCAGTAACCGAACAAATGATGTAGTTTTGTAGTATTGCTAACAAAATAGTAACCTATACTTCCGGTTCTACTCCTACTACAACTAGCAATAGGAGAGCTAACAAAACGTGCGTATGCTGAAGGTATATCAAGAAGCAAAACAATCGCAGTATTTCGTATATCAGCGAAGGGGGTTATCTCACTAATTGCTCAGAGGATCAAGAAAACAAGGCAAAAAGTTGGACTGTCGTTAAAACGAACGTTTTTATTAACAAGGTTTCTAATTAAGCATTTCGCCTCCCTTATATTATGGATAAAAAATTAAAATAGCTTCCAATCTTTAAACGGCGAAGTACCTCGCCAATCCAGCGTTCCTTCGCCAAAACAGTCGTGTCATATGCAGGAAATCAATGATGGGCACCGAACGAACCATTAGCAGCAACTAATAACAAGCAAACTGCTATGGCTGCTTGATCTGATAAGTGAGAGAACAGACTGACGCAGTGCCTCATACGCCACCAGCACCTGCCCGCTCTTGGCGAGCACATGTGCCTGGAGCGCGACGCCACTTAGTCACAATTGGGTAGGGGTAAATCGTCTTATTCAAATGAAAATTCCGCTTTGGCTTATGTTGGCGACAGTTTGCTTTTTAGACCGCACTCTTCAGTTGGAGGTATTATAATCATTACGTATCCAGTTCAATAATGTGAAATGAGAATACATATACTGGATGTCTCAGAGTAAATCTTACAATTTTTAAGGCATATAGGTGAACTTAAAATAATTCGAGGCGTTCTCATTACCAACAATGCTGTTTAATTGAAGAGCAGCTACCGATGGTTTAGCCATCATCATCACTTCCTTTTCTGTACATCTTTCTTCCTGGAGATGAGAGTGAAGACTCGTCTTTGAACTGTATCTTGACGACTAAATCATCGCAAGTTGTACTTGAATTAAATAAATATTAAATGAAAATAAATATTGTTGGCAATGACAACGCTTTGAATTATTTCAATTATTTAAATGCCAACTACAATTCACCGCTAAACCAATATAGGTGGACATTTTTAGCGCGATTTTATTTACCATGAACATGTGTTTTTAAGTTCAACATGCGTGTGTACACACACCCATTGTCCGTCGGTTGTAAATTAATTTCTCATGCAATGGTGTCCAGCATGTTCACAAAATATGCGTCAGAACGCGGGTCGAGAAACATTAACGCATGATAAGGTCCTACCAATCACCTACCAATCGTTCAAAAAATCCACATGAGTAACTTCGTTAAATGCAATTTTTCACAACATGCTCTTTGCCAAAAACTGATCTTCGTTCTTCTTATATACTCGTTCAATAGAGTTTGTAACATTTATTCTCAATCATTCTGTACTATATGCTTCTATTCTTACGGAATTGAATCACCAATATCACGTTAAAACTAATTTATTCTTCCAAACCCCCGGGACTCTGTGTCTTCTGTAAGCATCCAATAAAACAATCCACTCCACATTGCGCATTGAAACAGAATGCTTCCAAACGTAACGTCTAACAATTCCGTTAAAACAAATATCGAATGAAACGCTACAAGAAACGCGATTAACGCTGCGTCCGCCATTTCCCCCTCCCCCATCTTCTCCAACGGATTCTCGCGAAGAGCGAGCGCTGCGCGGTAGCGTGTGTACACACAGCCATTCCCCACAGACGAAGCAGCCCGACCACTGACACCAATGCGCCAGCACCAACCCACCAGCGCCTGCTTCACCCCAGCCCCGTCGCCAGTGACCAGCACCGCCGCCGCGGTCGCCGCCGCCGTCATCGTCGTCGTCGCCGCCGCCGCCGCCCTCGCAACCGCCGCCGCGCGTCCTCGCATCTCCCGCAATTTCGCTAATTGCAGGCGACGCCGGGCCGCGGTGTTTGCGCGCTGTCACCGCACGCCGTCTCCGGTTCTGGCCGCCAGCCTCGCCGCTGGTCTGGCCGCGCCGTCGCGATGCCTCACCTTGCAACGCACGCCTCGCGACGCCTCGCCTTGCTTCAACTCGCCTCGCGACGGCTCGCATCGCCTCGCGACGCCTCGCCACGCCTCGCGACGCCTCGCCACGCCTCGCGACGCCTCGCCACGCCTCGCGACGCCTCGCAACGCCTCGCGACGCCTCGCTTCGCCTCACGACGCCTCGCTTCGCCTCGCGACGCCTCGCTTCGCCTCGCGACGCCTCGCCTCACCTCGCGACGCCTCGCCTCACCTCGCGACGCCTCGCCTCGCGACGCCTCGCCTCGCGACGCCTCGCCTCGCGACGCCTCGCCTCGCGACGCCTCGCCTCGCGAAGCCTCGCCTCGCGAAGCCTCGCCTCGCGACGCCTCGCCTCGCGACGCCTCGCCTGGCGACGCCTCGCCTCGCGACGCCTCGCCTCGCGACGCCTCGCCCGCGACGCCTCGCCTCGCGACGCCTCGCCTCACCGCGCGACGTCGCCTCGCCTCGCGACGCCTCGCCTCGCGACGCCTCGCCTCGCGACCGCGCCTCGCCTCGCGACGCCTCACTTCGTGACGCCTCGCCTCGCGACGCCTCGCCTCGCGACGCCTCACCCCGCACGCCTCGCCTCGCGACGCCTCGCCTCGCCTCACGATACCTCGCCTCACGTCCCGACGCCTCGCCTCGCCTCGCCTCGTCTCGCCTCGCCTCACCTCACGACGCCTCGCCTCGCCTCACCTCACGACGCCTCGCCTCGCCTCGCGACGGCTTGCCTCACTCACGACGCCTCGCCTCGCCTCGCGACGCCTCGCCTCGCCTCACCCTGTGACGCCTCGCCTCGCGACGCCTCACTTCACGGATGCCGCCTCGCCTCGCGACGCCCTCACCCCGTGACGCCTCGCCTCGCGACGCCTCGCCTCGCGACGCCTCGCCTCACCTCACGATACCTCGCCTTACCTCCCGACGCCTCGCCTCCCGACGCCTCGCCTCGCCTCGCCTCGCCTCACCTCACGACGCCTCGCCTCGCCTCGCCTCGCGTCGTGACGCCTCGCCTCACCTCGCGACGCCTCGCCTGCCTCGCAACGCCTCGCCTCGTCTCGCGACGCCTCGCCTCGCCTCGCGACGGCTTGCCTCACCTCACGACGCCTCGCCTCGCCTCGCAACGCCTCGCCTCACCTCACGACGCCTCGCCTCGCGACGGCTCACCTCACCTCGCGACGCGTCGCCTGCCTCGCAACGCCTCGCCTCGCCTCGCCTCGCCTCGCCTCGCCTCGCCTCGCCTCGCCTCGCCTCGCGACGCCTCGCCTCCCCTCGGCTCGCGGTGGCTCGCCTCACCTCGCGTCGCCTCGCCTCGCCTCGCCTCGCGACACCTCGCCTCGCCTCGCCTCGCCTCGCCTCATGACGCCTCGCGACGCCTCGCCCCTCGCCACACCCCACGCCACGTCCCCATCCCGCGCCCCACGCCACATTTCTCGCCACCCCTCTCGTCTCGCCCGTCGTCTGGTATCGCGCCTCACCCCAAGTCTCTTTGCCCCTCGCTGAGCCACTCGCCACGCCCCTCACCACAGCTCCTCCTCACCTCTCGCTTCACCCCACTGCTTGCTCCTCGCCACGAACCTCGCCGCAGCTTTCGCCTGTCGTCAAGTCTCGCCTCGCGCCGCGCCGCGTTTTGTCCCTGCCTGTCCCGCGGCGCGCTGGCTGGCTGGCTGCCTGCAGGCTCTCCGCTGGAACCTAATATCCTCCTCAAACAACCTAAATTCCATCTGCGCAATTGCGCACCAATTTTTGGACTTTTTTAGGACTAACATGTGGTTTTGAGGTGGGGTCTATATGAAATTGAGCGTGTGTGTAAGCGAAATGTGCGAGTTTGGGGGTGGGTGGAAAAGTGGGAGGAGAAGTGGGTGGGAGTTTTGAGTTGATGAGTGCCTGTGCTATTGACTGGACGTAAACGTTCATTCCAAAGGGACAGCGTGGATCTCATCACAAAATAATTTTATCTTCGGCTACGAACTGTGAGCCCCGTATAACTCGAAGGGTGTCGTCGTTCCTGTGTGTGTGTGTAATGAGAAAATGTTCTTTTGAAAAAAAACTAGATAATAAGGGAAACTTTTCTTCTTGCGGACTTATACTCTGTTTTGCCACACCTACTTTCTTGTCGAACGCTTCCACCAATGGTCTTTAAATGTTACTGTAATGTTCTAATGTCCTTTGAAGAAAGAGCTAGAGAAGAAAAACTTTGTTCCCCGAGCTGTCGTGTTAAACGATGCCACCCGCCAATAATCCAATGTAACACTAGTTGTGTTTACTACAGCACTTACTTTATTTCTAAATTTGCAATTTTCGAAAATTCAGAGAGTTAAATGAAAATGAGACCCACACCATTCTTTTAAACATCCCTTCTGTTCACAAAAAATTAAGAAAATTTGGTGAGGTTTTTGAGAGAAAATATATTTTTAGTTGACTATTTTTCGTGCAAAATTACAAGAAAACTGCTCATATTTTCAAATAATTGAACGTGAAGTTATTTAAATATTCTTATGTAAGGAACAGTTTTTATCAAGGAAAAAATTGTCTTCAATATTCTATGTGTAGGAAGGCGCCCAAAAATCTCCATCATGATCTTGGTCGTTCTTTACGCTATCCGAGAACAAATATTGATCAAAATATTTTGTGCCATTTTCTAGAAAAGTGTAAAAATGCTTTTGAGGCTTCGTGTAAAGTACCCTCAAAAATCAAAATATATCTATATAAAACTCTTAAAGCTTTGAGTTCATTTAGATTGATCGGAGAATATCAATTTTGAAGCAAATAGGCTGAACGGTTTAGGCGCTAGCGTTGACCGCAGACGGACAAGTGGACGGACAGAAATACGTTTTTGCTGTCAATCGATTTTTCGATGAACCCACAAATTCAGAATTGTAGCCACATCACGAATAATGTGACTGTTGGAATAAAATGAGCGATTCTACTTACATTTGAAGCATGAGTAATTATCGTTGTGAATAAATTAAAGATAAGTCTAAACATTTCTATTATTCAAAAATAGTTTCCCACAGTTCCCAGAGGTATTCTTATCACAAAAGTTTGTCGATTTTCTTGATTTTCATTCTGTGAAGAGATTTGCACCACATTCCAATGTGAAGCTTTGTAAGAGGTTTGTTTTATGTACTTTTTAGTCTACTCTAATGCCGCCAAGCGAAGAATCTACGTCGATCAATGTATGGTTTGACGGATGACAATGCTTTGAGATCGTCACGTTTCGATCAGAATTTATATCCAACTCGCAGATTTCCAGACCAAAAGATATTCGAAGATGTCCATATCCAACCGCGCGAGTTTTGCACGCCACCAAACACAGGAGAACACGAGCCTTTTGTGAACTCGACTGTCGCACATGATAAACTCACCGCGCATGCATTGTGGGGATCTGTCAGGGAACACTCACTTCAGCAGACATTTCTGAACGTGATCATTACTGAAAGCAAAGATAAGCACGTGCCTCTACTCAGGCAGATATAGTTCACTTCAAACATTTCTCGTAATAGTCGGCAGGGGTCCCAAACTGGTAAGTCTGACAATTTCGTGATTAAATATTTCCGACCTATACTGTTATTAACTTCGCTTCTTTTTCTGTAGGAACAATCCACTCCTGGCGTTTTGGCGTTGAGTTTTGTAATACCCGTGTGTATGGGAGGGGGGTACCCGCGCGAAAAACAAGCGGGCGAGATTTTGAAGGGTCATCACTCTCAGAAATTTTTGAAATATTTAAATTTTTATCAAACAGTAAATTAATTAGATATATTTCAATTCGAGAAATAATTGTTGTAATTTGATATTATAATATTCCTATAATTGGTAAATAATGGTACTAATAATAATTGATATAAATTATTAAATTTATTTCAAAATTATTGTAAGAGTAAATTGAGTAAATTATTGTAAGTTTAGTTTCCAATTCAGTTTTGTCACGTTGCAGAAAAATAACAATACAAATCAACTTACCAACACCGAAGTCCTGTCTACTATTGCTCTTTTAATCTTCTGAGTACCAGCGATAGTCTATGTTGACTCCAAATATCCAAAAAAGTTAAATATTAACATAAGAAAACAAAAACTTTACATGTAATTTTTTGTAATTATTGTTAAAATATTCTAGAATGAAATACTTTTAGTGCACAAAAATACTGAATCGTATCAAAATAGTTGTTTCTGTCTCACATGGCATTCCCTGTTGCTATTTATTTTTATCGCAAAATTTTAACGTGTTGGCAGCAATCTTAGATTCAGGTCTTCATATTCTGCATAATTTTGTCCTTGTTAGAACTATTGTTCCAGATTTGCATTCATTAATGAATTAACATTGATTTCATACTACTTATTTTAGTCCCGCTATTTAAATAAACTGAGCTCTTATTCTATGTTTTATTGATATTAAATTATAGTTACAAAATAATTTAAATGTCAGCTCGAATCAGTGTTAACGTAGTGTGACGAACCAACCCGAGGTGTTCGCACAACGCAGCAAATGCTTTCAGGCAACTACCGACGACATATGTGACAAACGCCAAGGGACTTCCCCAAACGTGACTGTGACAAAGCACTTTGAGGTTCCCCTCAGCCGCCAAGAACAGAAATCCGGGATTCACCTTACACGTGACCAAACGGACGAATCACGACGACTTCTCTGTACACAGACCAATTAGACTGACAAGACTGAACACGTGACGAGTGCAGGCGAAGCACGGAGAGACTGAGATACGGACTGGAGAAGGCTACGAGCAGCGACAGACGTGTCCGGAAGATGTCCGGTGTGTCCGGCGGACAAGGAGAGACTGGAAATTTGAGTGACGACACGAGAGTGTAGGAGAGAGTTATGAAGTGTGAATGCAGACAGATGCGTGTGACGGACAAAACCATAGACGTGGGTGAAGGATCGGACGTATGTGACTCCGAACACGCCGGAAATGTGGCTGCGGAATCGAACCCACAAATTGCGGTAGTTCGAGGGGGCCGCGGGAAGCAGAGACGAGGAAGGCGTTACCGGACACCGGGCGTCGGTCCGTCTACAGCCGGCGACCAGCTGAAATGGGCGTCGACCTCATACAGCACCTTCCGGTCGACGTGACACTTGGCAACAGCAGCTCAACTACGGTGTAACTTCGCGACGTTCGCGCGTAGTGGACCTCTTCCATGTGCCAATAAACGTGCTTGTACTGCATTGCACGAAGTCATTTCAAAACTAGGTAAGCCCTAGCATTTCCCTAGCCAAGTAACCCTGCAAATAAACACGCCCCGATTTGAGCTCGACTCAAATCCCAGTGTGGGATGCGAACGCTGGCTGAAACTGTCCGGTCAGAGTGCGACCGCACGGGAGCCGCTAACAAGTAGGTCTCCAAAAGCGTCGGTCAACAGGCGAATGGTTCCCATGACGTCAGAAAGGTGTCGGTGGTCTCAATAGTGAAGACATTTTGTGTTCACATACTCAAGACCACACAACTTGTCTTAACTTACATAATTTATTAATGTGATAGCGTATCATCAACTCACAGAAAGATATAACATCAGTGAACCGCTGAGTTGATAATGAGATTTTTTTGATTTATTACTTCTCGTTCGACAATTATGTCTTTCGAGGGTTTTGAGAATACAAAATATTACATGGCTTCTTAGGATATGACCATCCTCAATTCGCGGTTGGTTTCTGAACTTTATTGAAGTTTTTATTTTTAGATTGTTGTTCTGTGATTAATGATGGAATACTGGTGGAAAGGTACGAGGGGAAAGCCAAGTTAAGGAGGTCTAAGTTTATCTTTCGGGAATCTTGATATGATTCGCGGACTGCTATTGTTTCTTCCTAGGTTGAATCTTGCAGTGCAGGGAGAATTTGGTAGGTGGTTGAAGAAATTGCTGGCAAGAGTTTTTATTGTCTCCTCAAATTCTGGTGTGTTTAGTTCCCGTCGGATTTGTCGGTTGGGGATCCACCATGGCGCATTGAGAGCTATTCTCAGATATTTATTTTGGAGAACACTAAGTTTGTTGATGGAGCTTGGTGCAGCACCACCCCATACTGGGCATGCGTAGGACATGGTTGGTAATATAACTGATTTAAAGATTAATAGTCTGCATTCTAACCTCAGGGGTGAACGGCGATTTATAATATGTGATAAATTAGAAATTTTAATTTTTGTTTTGTCAATGACTGCATTAACATGGGGCTTCCAGGTGAGTCTTTTATCGAAGAGTACCCCGAGGTATTTTATAGGGGAGGTTGACCAAGGGATTTTTGTTCCTTGCATTATAATTTCTGGAGGATTTTTGGGGTGGCGGAGAGTAAAGATTTTGCAGATACTCTTATGTGGATTAATTCTAACTCTCCAATTCTGAGTCCATTCTACATAGTTATTCACGCTCTTTTGTAGGTGATCCTTTGCTACTAAAATATCGGGGTTTGTAGCGTAAATTGCTACATCATCTGCGTATAATGCTAAATTAGCGTCACCTTCAGATGGAATGTCGTGGCAGTAAATATTAAATAACGTGGGAGACAGAGCTGATCCTTGAGGAACACCTGCGTTGATTTGGAATGTTCTTGAAGTGACATTGTTTATTCGAACTATAAATTCTCTGTTGGAGATGAAACTTGTTAATATTTTTATTAGATAATCAGGAATACCCAAGTCGTGCAATTTATACTCGAGACCTCTATGCCAAACTTTGTCGTAGGCATGGCTCATGTCTAAGAAAGCTGATGTTGTGTGCTCTTTTCGGTGGAAACCATGAGCTGTCTTCCGTTAATCTTAATTATTGGTGCGAGGTTGAATGATTTTGTTTAAAACCGAATTGGAAAGGCGGAATTGCATTTGAGATTGTTAGGAAATTATTGAGCCTCTCCAGAATCAGCTTCTCAAATATCTTAGAGTGGGAAGGAGGCTTATGGGTCTGTAATTTTCAGGAATTTTAGGATCTTTCTTTGGTTTAAGCACTGGTAGGACTACAGCCTTCTTCCACTTTGTGGGGAAGTAATTGAGTCGTAAATCAGCGTTGTAGATCGCTGTTATAGCCGCGATTACTTTTTTGTTTAGCATTTTAATGCTAAGGTTGCTAATTCCAACTATTCCTGGAGATTTTCTGACTTTCATGTGTTTGATTATATTCATGGTCTCTGAAGGTGATATGTACTTAGTCGCAGCGGCAACAGTGGTTCTCTCTTGTTTAAAGAAATCCTCTATTTGGTTATTGAAGGCAGAGTTTATAATTGGGTGAGGTTTGAAAGTGTTTTCCAGAAGTTGAGCGATAGCGTTCGTCTTTTCTTCGTCTGAGAATGCAGTTGATGTTTCTAGTTTTAATGGCGGAATTATGGATTTGGTTCCAGATAACCGTTTTACTGTTGACCACAGATGTCTCGAGTTTGGGTGAATTTCTGATAGGTACGTTTTGTAAATGTCATATCGAAATTGGTCAAGTCGTTGCTTTATTATCCTTGTAAATTTATTTAGTTTCTGTTTAACGTCCCTTCTTCTTGTAATTTGCCAGTATCTTCTCAAGTTATTTTTGGATTTAATTAAGTTCAAAATTTTGAACGGGATTGGTTTAGGTTTAGAATTAGGCAGCATTATCGTAGATTGTTTTACCGCAGAAATTATGGATTTTGTTAGATTATCTATCTCCGAATCGATTTCTTCGATGGTGGTGAGTTTTTGAGGGAATTTGTAGTTGATACTCATCAAGTTGGAGAATTTATTCCAGTTGGTAATACCTCTTTGAGTTGAGCCAGAATCTTTGGTCATCTGTGATGAGAGTGATATGATCACTGGATTGTGGTCGGAGTCTAGTTCTGGTAAAACACTGTGATGATTGATAATGAGAGAAGTCCATTGTCTTCCATCCTGATTACATATCTTCAGTTCTTTTGAAGACTGGAGGCTCAGTGCCGTTACTAAAATGCGGAGAAGCGTTTGTTTTAGTAAACAACTCTATTGAACATGTTTAATTTTGTTTTAATTTTGGTCTGATATTATTTTGTTGTGTTTAATTTTGCATTGTTTCTAATAACTAAACGGTTAACAACCATATAACCAATCTCTTTGTTCAACACATCGAATGATGTTACCAATTTCCTGAACTCACTCGGCTCCTGGCTCAGGTATCAAATGAAATTACTTCTGTTATGTTTGGAATAACACACGCTTTTAGACAAACACAGATTTATTACACAGAAAGAACTCACGGTACAATTTCAAATCCAAAAGAATGTGCCGTATTACAATAGCCAAAGTTAAATGCCAAAATGCCAGGAGATGTACCAATACAGAGCAGGGTCTAACCGTTACAACAACAAGAATTTCCTAATAACTTCGCCGGGCCAATTACAACTTTATCCGTTACAAATCTCCTAGCTCTAACACACCAATAATCACGACTCTTGCGCTCTGTCTCCGGGCGGGCGGCGCCCGCTCTTAAAGCGGGCGGCGCTGAAGATCCGCACTCCGTCCGCTGGCTCTCCGGCCAGCTCGTCGCTCGGGATTGGGCGGCGTTTGTCAGGCTCTGCTGCCTCTGCCGACTCCTCTAGCTGCCGCCGAGCGCTGCCCTCTAGGCGCGCACTTCAAAAAGTGTTCACAGCCGCGACAACTTCATATAAACACCGACTTATTTAGCTGGTTGAATATATGAAAACGGATTTTTAACCACACGTTCCCCGAACAAAGGAATATTCTGGTTATTTTGCTCATGAGTTCGGATTAATTATGAAGAAAATAATTAAAATTAATAGCTACCAGGTGTTAATAAAAAGCGACTTTCGTAACAATTTTTCAAAATCCAGTTTAAAGGAAGCAGAGAGTGTTTTTAAGAATTAGTTTCAAGGTAAACAAAAAACGCATTTATTATATATGTCAAAAAGCAGGGCGAACACACGATTGCTGTAATTTTATGTCAAGTTACAAGACTGAATTTGCAAGTAATTCCATAAAAGCCATATAATGGCATAGAATAAACAAAAATTTTGCAAAGCATGAAGTCGTCAGGTTATGAAGATAGTGAATTAGCTAGTTAAAAGACTCCATTTGACAGACGCTCTTCCTCACCATAAATTTAACATGATAATTCATTGGTAAGATTAAGTATTTGTACTCGTGTGATAAAGAAGAAGCACAATTTTAAACTAAGAACGATCTACGAAAATGCCATTGACAGCGTACACGTATTTGTATTACAATGACTGCATTATATATAGCTGAGAGAGAATACATACAAAGGAAAACGCTGGCTGCGTTGTAAGTTTTGGACATGACTCTACAATCAGAGAAACACGAGACTTCCTATTCAGCTGGCTGGATAGCGCTGCACGCAATGTCCATCACGCCAGTCTCGCTGTAGACACCCGTCTCTATTTCAGCTCGCTCCTATTTTCTCCCATGCTCAGCCTGGGCAACAGCTCCCTCTCAGAAACCGCGTCCGACTGCAATTGCCGCACATCACGTCTCCCAACTTATTGCATTTTTTATTATTTTCTTACTCAATATAATGTGTACTTGGTGCTATTAAGTAAATTCCAGATTACATGACTCTCAATAAAAAGAAGCAGTAATATCAACAGGAAAGGTGGTTCGTTGGGGGCAAAAGTACCGCCTGTAATCGCGCATGTGACACTAAAATTCGAGAACGCACAACGTCTTAAGACAGTTTTTCTTGTAAATATAAATTAAATTTTGACAGAGAAGATTGACAGACTTGATTTACAGACATAAATGAACGTATTGTTATTTTAGTTCTAAATGAGTCAAATAAGAAAAATCTCTTCAAACATGTTAAAGATCCCATTCCATTATTAGAAAGGCGAAATTCAGTGTATCTGCTAAATTGTTCACAATGTTCGGTGAAATATAAAGGTCAATCCCAACGTAATTTAAAAAGCAGAATATTTGAACATAAGAGAAATATAAAAGTACATTCGGGTCGTAAAAAATTCATTACTTCAACACAGTTTTAAGGAGAACCGTAACATAGACTTTGACAACCCAACAATTAAAAAAAAAAATTGTTGTGTCTACAATTTGACGCAACGCGTCTCCAAGCCCCTTAAGGAGCGTTGAGCGCTTTGTTATGGGAGAAATCCTCCATTAACATTTGGCGTTGGGGAGTAATCCTCCATTAACTTCTTTAGTTTGTCATGTTACGTCACGTCGCAGTCAGTTGTCAAGAGGACCGCCAGGTAGCATCTCCGCGTACGCGCCTCCTGCTACGCGCTCCTGCGTCACTACCCAGCGGCCAGAATTGGGAAGGAGGGGTAGGGTTTAGGACACTTCACAGGGGTTGGACTAGCTCTAGTGAAGCAGCCAAACTCGTATTGTTGGAACAAATTTCACATGAGATTCGACGGGAATCGAACCCGGACCTCAGCGGAGAAAGGCTAGCGACTTCTCTATGTGCCACGAGCGATTGACATTGAATTTGAAACCCAATTATTACGATAGGTTGCAAATGGAAACTAAATAACAAACTGAACGATGTTTCTAACACGCAAAATGAGTCCACTCTCTTTGGGAATGTATACGATAGTATTCTTTCTAGGGTGAAAGATAAATGAAACTCAGTTGTTATTAAAAATTATATATGATTGAACAAATTTCTCTTACATATTTTCAATAACTTTTAATTATATTAATTCTAAAATGTGCCATCCTTGTTACCTGAGAACTTGCCTTCTTTACATAATGAAGTCACCTCATCCCTGCTCCCTCCCCTTCACCAATAACCCACAAACGAATCATTTAGTAGCTGCATGCAAAACTACTCACTGACCAAAAGCCATTGAATATATAGTGATTATGTTGTTTCTAGACATGCTTGATTTGAGAGATGAACTTCATCTTACATAATTCAATGCTCATTTATTACTTTACTTTCTATATTCACAGTTATATCTTCTATATAAAAAAGCCACAAAACTAATTAATAGTAAGTTAATGTTATTATTATTCAGTGGTAGTGGTGACATTGCAGAACAATATAACTTCTGTTTGTTAGATTACGGATGTCTTTTATTAAATAGTCTCATGGTTTGTAAAAGTTATTAATAATTTTTAACGATTATGATAATTTACAATTTTTACCTGAAATAATTTGTCAATTGTTTAATTTGTTAAATTAAAATATTTTGTTGTACTGTCGTGAAATTTCAGCACCTGATGATGACGATATAAGTTAATTGTTCAAAAGTTGTGAAAGTATGAATAAGAATAAATAATGTGAATTTATTTATTCATATTTATATATGTGATTACTTAAAATTGTCAATACGCCAACAGCAAAGAATTTTCCCATTACCTACCAAAAAAATATTTTCCTATTAACAAAACATAACATAATTCAATAATAAAAGGTTGTACTACTTTTTATCATATACAGGAGAGCAATAGTGGCTTAGCAATATATCTTACAGACATAAGCTAGTGGTTTTTAACGAACATTAGACATGCACCATTCACTTAAACGTTGTTCACACTATCCAACAAAAATATTTAATCAAAAACGTTGGAACCATTTTTTTGAAAATTTGGAAAATGTCCCAGTGGCTTCATGTAAAGTAGCCACCAAAATTAAAATATCGGTTTCAAATTCAAGGGGCCGCAACATCAGCCAGATCGACTAGGAAATATCAATTTTGTAGAAAATCGGCAGAACGGTTTAATCGCTAGCGTTGATAACAGAAGGACGGACGGACGGACGGACGGACAGACCCAACAAGCAGATATTTTGCCGTCATTCGATTTTTCGGTATCAAGGACCCATAAAACGGATTTTGGCTACACCATGTGTTAGAAATTTTTTCTTAACTTAGCAACTGGATTTATCCACTTTTTCGTTAGCAGGGTTCTGTAATAAGAGTTTTCTGCCGAAAATTCGTCGTTTTTTCGCGGAGTATTACATAACTTTCTCTCTACTTCGTAGCGAGAAAGTAAAAGGTGTTATTTTGATTTTTATAAAATCCACGAAGGGTAGGGTAAACACGAAGGATATTCTAAAGCAAAGCTATTCAGTTCCAATAATAACAGAAGATTTACTATCACGATGAAAACTGAAGGCTTGAATAAAAAATTCTAATTCGAGAAAGAATTACTTTCAAGGATGTTCGACGAAGTGCGTGGCGCTGGCTTTTAAGTAGAAAAAATAAAATAAAATAAATTTAAAAAAACGGCTCACTGGCAAATTGCTCGCAATACTTCACTGTCGTTCTAAAAAATCTAGGAATCTAGAGTGTTTCAAGAGCCTTTTGTTATCATAACTTGTAATAAAAACAATTGAAATCAAAGGTGAGTGCGACGCTCGCAAGTCGCCCAACGGCAAGTTATGAATAAATAACTTGTATGAGCTAGTATTCTAGCAGGTGAAAAGACTGACATAATCGGATCCAAACGAGTTTCTCTTTACATTCGGAACAGGAGAAAAAAAAACAGCTTAAGGAAAATGTTCAGAAAATACTTTAACATTTGCGTGTCACAAATGTTAGTGTTTTAACACTAACATTGGCTTGCTCGCCAATTAATAACGTGAAAAATGTTAGGAGTAAATTTAGCCTTTTTGCAGAGTTAATGATAAGATGGAGTAAAAACAATTAGTGAAGTTCATGGATGGCCGTTAAAATTTTTATTAAAATATTGGATTTATGTATGAATATCGTGAAACACTTTACGTCAATTGAGCAAGCCGTGAGTATCATTAAACTGATTGTGATGCCTGCTCAGTTTCAAATACAAGGAACATTCTTGGAACTATTCAAGAGATATTAGTTGGGTCTGAATTTTTAGTACAAGGGAAAACATTCTAAAAAATTCAACTCAATCATCTAACCAGGATAAAAGAAAAACCGTTTAACATAATTATGCGAAAAATGATGGACCAATTTCCTCAATGTTATCTTCATAATCTTAGATTTTTATTCCAATATTTCATCGCCTGAGATTGCTTAGGGCATTAACTTATGTTACTGCACATCCCATCATCGGGAGGCCCTAGGATTTGAGTCCCGACGGGATAGGATTTTCAACACTAGCTAGATACCTATGGCCTGCGACGAAAATTCATGCGTACGTTCTTAGAAGCACTGTACAGAACACACTCTTACCGGTTGCTGGCAGCAGACAAAAGACGTGGCAGAAATGAGCTGAAGATAAAGGTACAGGTTTGCAAACCCAATTTGTAAAAGTTTTTAACTGCCAGATTCACAGCTGATCACCGTTCCAATGACAAAGGAACTCTCTTCCATCTCGTCTCTCACCCGTCCTTTCTAACCTCGGTGTTTACTGATTCATTATTACTCCTAATGCTTTTCATAATATTGTAAAATGAGGTTTGGTTTCCAATATAATTATAGATAATTAAATATCTTATGACATTCATATTAAATAGCCAGTTTAATATGAAATATCAGTGACTACAAAGTTTCGTGGCTCAGCTGTTACATTAGGCAGAAAGTAGAAAAACATAAAATTGCAAATGATGGAAACTTAAGGGCAGTGTGAATTTCCAATGCTGACCATGTTAAAATGTGGCTAATTGAAGGTCTATTTTCTGGCAAAATATTACAGGTAGTTGTGTGATATTTTTACACAATGTACCAATATCTTTAATACACATACTAAATTAAGGAAATTTTGAAAAAAGGTATTTTTTGAAGAAATAAAAAAAACATTTCATGAAAAGTATGAACAATTTTCCCTTACATTTTCTTGTATATTTGTTCTAACAAAATGTAAAGTAAAACAGATTTTGTAAATATGGTTAATTCAGAATGTGTCATTTAATTGAAAATTATTCACAAAGTTTGAAATTTTATATGATGAACAGATTGCTAGAAAATGTTTCTTTTATAGCAAAAAATAATATTGAAAACTGGTTCAAATATTTACTTTTTAATGCATACCTGGACCATGGCTAATTTTCATCCATTGTCTCTTGTAGACTTCTTTTCACATTTTTTCTTTATCGTCTTGCATTTTTACGTATTACCATCTCTGTAGTTTCAGCTTTTTTTATTCGAAGCATGTCCATTCAATACATTTTTCTGCTGATGCTTACATCTAAACCTAGGCATGGTATTGCGAACTGAATATTTACACCATACAAAATTTGTTTTCTTTCCTGAATTATCGAGAGTTGGTGATGATGAATTTAGAAAATTAACATTATATTTGCAATATCTAGATGATTCTACAGCAAATTATGCAGCAAGTCCAATTCTTTTGCATATTTGCAAATCTAAACCACGTTCACTACCATTTTTTAATTTTACTTTGTTTTCAAAAATTCCCTGCAGAATCGAAAAATCCAAAATTTAAAAAAAATCATTTTCATTTAACAAGGGTTATCAAACAATTCACTCAGCTTGATGTAAATATGGTTTAATTACAACTCCTGGAAGCACTTTCAGGAGTTGTAGTAGCAGAAGGTACTTCAACAGAATTTAGGTTAGAAGACCCAGTGACACAACGTTGTAATGAGATAATCGATTTTACAACTCTATTACTCTAAACAATCTTCTTCTTCTGCCAGAACACGCGTTTCTTGAACACGCGGTTCGAAACTCTGGAAATTTCGAAGAAAATCACGACCACTTTCACAGAAAAAAATCAACAAACGCGACACCCGATCAAAGGCGGTCACAATGTAAATACAAATGTGTACCAACTTACTCCAGCAAAAGAAAATATGTTCGCCAACTTCTACAATGTCCGCGAAATTTGAAACTACATAGGAATTATACGCCCATGAAAATTTGACAGTTCAAGGGACAGGTGAGCGCCAAAATGACGTGCACACGAGTTACTTAAAGAGGCAAATAAACATAGTGCCCATGCCATAGCAACATTATTTATGTTTCATTTTAAAGAGGAAAGATGAGTAAAAAGGAAAACAAAAAATACTAAAATAAAATAAAAATCGACTTTAGGTCCTAAAATCAATTCACGCTCCCCTTAATAGTAAAATAATACAAATAATTTAAAATAACGAATGGTAACACAAAAGACATTACGTTTATTGTGTGCTTAAACAGGGACATTAAAACTAACAATATGTGGCAGTTATTCAAATAACTTTGACATAAAGTTCTACTGTTAATTCACACAGATGAGTTGTTAGATAATAAACGACAATGGGTGTATGTCACCTGCCAAACATACGAGAATCTCACGACAACAATCGGAACTAACAAAGTACACATTTTAAAAATCAATTAATTACAATGAATAAAATTCATAGAGTATATACAATTTGGTATACTGTGATAATAGCATACATACAGACACTTCAATAAATGCATCTCCAACAAATTCATAAATCAAACACGCCCCTGGGAAAAAATGTATACAAAAAGTTTTTAAAAAGAAACGGAGAACTAGTGCAACAAAACACGAACACAGACAAGGTCAACACAACACAGAATGCATGTACCGAACATTCATTCATATTTTGAATTTCCAGGTTCATTATTTTGCATCATTTGCTATGGTAATTAGTGCAGTAAGTTTCTTGCATTACTATCCCGAGAGGTAGCGATGTTCCTCCTCCGACGGAACGTGACATCCGTCGCAGATCTACAGGTCTGCTTGGGGAGTTTCCCTTCTCCAGGTCTTTCCGCCAGCGGGGCGGGGCACTGCACCAATCGGGACAATCTCTAAGTTCTCGACTGTTCTGTCAGTGTGCGGTAGTGTTGTGTGTGCGTGTGCGTGTGTGCGTGTGCGTGTGCGCGTGTGTGTGTGTGTGTGTGTGTGTGTGTGTATGATGTGAGAATTGGACAAGGAAGAGTGAGGAAAGATCGCGCGCGGTCAGCGGCCGGTTTGTTACGGTACTGCTCCGGCAATTGGCTGCTATTCGTCGGAGAAACCACTAAAAACTACCTTACGGCGACTAGAATTATTATCCAGGCAGTGGCTGATTTTTAAATAGCTCTCCATTTAGTGTCAAAAATTCACCACCTTCGGAATCTTCCGAACATTGGGTGGTTGGTTGGTGTTTCCGGGCGCGTCAACAGCTTAGGTCATTAGTCCCGTAAGTGTAGTGTGTGTTTTCCCTCGGGGGGAGGGAAACGATGGCTTTCCCCCGCAGGATGGCGAGATCCGGCGCCGACAAACCGTCAGCGAGCGGGATTTCCCCCTAACCAGGACTCTCCCACCAGCGAGGCACCGTCCCAGCTGGGACAAGCTCTAAACTCTCGACCGGTGTCCAGGAATGTGGTAGTGTAGTGCATGTTAGAGTAACTACACATACTCTAAGATGTGAGGGTTTGAGAACAGGACAAGGAAGAGGAAGGAAAGAACGCGCGCGATCCGTGGCCCGCTTGGTAGGGTACTTCTCCGGCCTGGTGTTGATCGTAGAAACCACGGAAAACTACCGATCAGAGCAGCCGGCCGCTAGAATTCCGTTCCAGATAGCGACTGAATTCGACCCAGCTGAAAAGCTAGTGTCGAAAATTCTGCCGCTGTCAGGATTCGAACTTCCCGGTGAAAGGCGCTGCAGTGACATCAGTTGATGCACTGAACTACCGCTCCCGGTCGGGACATTGGTATAATTACTATTATTATTATTATTATTATTATTATTATTATTATTATTATTATTATTATTATTATTATTATTATTATTATTATTATGTGCAGTGGCGTGTAGTGCAGTGATGTGAAGCTGAGGGAAAAGAGTGTGTCAGAATCACATTAAAATGTGATTGGCAGTATGGTGAGGTGAGACGAGGCGAGGTGAAGTGAAATGATGAAGTGAGTGAAGTGAAGTGAAGTGAAGTGGAGTGCTATGGAAGCTTGCACGGTGAAATGTTTATGTTAATTTGTAAAGTGTGTAAAATTTGTAAAATTTTGTATAGTTGTTAAGTTTTGTAATGTTTAGTTAGTGTATTCTGCCACCAAGTTCTGGAACTTATTTGCAGAATTAGTAATAAATCTATCTATCTAATCTATCTAATGCCGGCTTTACACTAGCAATAGGTTTCCGCAATATTTTTAAGCAATTTGTTGCTGTTTCTTGCGGCCACCTTTACACTAACAAGAACAAAACGGGGCAATATTCTGCCAAAAATATGGGAGAAAGAGCTTTCCGACAAGCTATTGCCGATCGTTTTACATTACACCTTTTTGTTGCCGTGTTTGATGACGTCACGAGGAAAACGGCGCGTGAATTGAAGTGAGATTCTACTTCACTTTCCGACATGGCTTATAGAAGGAACATGATGCGAGTCGTGATCGCACTTATTGTGCTCATTGAAGAGGTAAAGAAACGCCGACGTTTTATGAGGATGCGTGGCTGTATTTTAAGAAGAAAGGAAAAGTGGGCTGAAGCAAATTCGGTACAGGAGCCTCAATATTTGACATAAAACAAAATGTTTTCGTGAACTTCATTCACGTGGGGACAAAGTAATTTTCTTTTTGTAAAAAGCAATTAACAATTTGGTAAAAAGTTTTTAAATATCCATTAGGTACTGTTGATGTATGATTAACCTTAAAATCTTGATTAATCTTAAAATGGATGTAGATTAGATAAATTGATAATTTTCAACGTAAAAAATTAATAATTTAGGAGTATGTATAGCTAAACCAACATTTAAACCAATCGACAATCAGCCATAGAGGATCTATATTATTTATTACTTCTTTTATTTTATTAAACCTTTTTCACACCCCCATTTTACGAAAAAAGCATATAAAATGCAAAAGTATACGTCTAAGTACTACGTTAACCGTACTTCCTGTGACCGTCGTCATCATTGGCTTCTTCCAGTAATATCTTACTCAGACTTCAATCCAATTCTAGTCTCAACAACAGCCGGAAATATCTTTCCGAGGACAGAAACACACGAGTTTACATTACGACCATCAAGAAAGAAGAATTGCCAACATCAGAAATATTTATTGCCACAATGTTACATTGGCAACGTTTCTTGCAACGTTTCTTGCGAAATAAAATTGTTCACCATTTTCTTGCAAGTGTAAATCCAGTGGCAACAGTTATTGGCGTGAGCAACCTCAGCCTGTACTGTAAACTCTGCTGTTGACGAGGGGGTTAGGACTGGAGGAGAGAATGGCCGGTCGCCATCGACGTCGCACATCGAAGATCCGAGCAGTGTGCACTCTTGTGGGCGAAAAGTACGTAAACTGGATTAACTGCAATTGGCCAAAACCAGTTTGCCTTGAAGCCGTGCATGCACGGCAGTTTTGGGGATCTCAGGTGACATAAAAGCAATTTCGTAGTTTCTTCGAGCATTTTAGACCGCGCGGGGATATCTTCAAAGATAAACGGTTTGCAAAAAATCGTTCGTTAACATCCACAAATTACCAGAATTAAAAACATTTATTGATGTAAATATCCTAATAAGGGGTAATTGGACTGTAACATATTTCTTTGAACATAAATGTAGGATATTTTCAACTACACAATAAATATATTTGATGAGCGGGCGGACCATTGCATCAGACCATTCCGACCTGAAATATTAAAAATTACCACCAAAATCCGAGACCCGTTAGTGAAATAAACACATCAGTTTGCATGCAAATTTACCGAAACATGTGATTCGAATGAACATTTTCATCATATACCATTTTACTCGTCCCATCTTTGATATTTTCGCCATGCAGCGCTAATGCCATTACCGTTCCTCTGCTTTTTGAAAATACGTTATTCTCCATTAATTACTCTACAAAATAGGATTCAAAGAGATGTTTTATGCCTTTGTGAAAGTTTGGATTAAAGGAAAATCAAAGTTTCATTACATTCGTGACTGACGAAAGAGTCGGCAGGACTGCTTTTCACACGATCGAGAGCTTGTGAAAATGGTTTTCTGTCGCATACGAGATTCACAATGGGAAAACAGATGATTATGACATGCGCGGTTCATATTTAAGGTTTCTATCGCTTTAATGTCATAACGCAAGTCTCTGTACTTTCATCTGACAGTTGGATGATGGCTGAATGTGAAGCTTTTGATTCCCGTATGGAAACGACTGGTTCGTTTGAACAAAACAATAATCAACCGCGGATGGCTGGCATGACACTTCTCGATCGTTTGCACATCCGTGTAAGCAATGCCATATTGCGTGTGCGTTTAGCCCTGTATTGTTGTAGAGGGAGCTTTAGGAAGCCATAAAAGTTTTAACACAATTGTAGTCATTCGGTCTGGAACGTAAAGTGAGTTTTCGATTTCTGATAGACGCAAAATCAATTAAGGGAGTAGGTACACCTTAACGGGCTGAAAAATTGGTCATACTTTGTATGTTTTCTTCTCTACAGGAGTGGTATACATAATAGCAAATTATAATCGTTTTTAGAACAGTATTTAATTTTAAATTTGGAAGTAATAAATAAATATAAATTTAATTTTTTTAATAACATCGTTATGTATTAGAATACCTCACCGTTTCTCTTATAACGTAGAAAGTTTTCATGTTTTCCATATTGTTTTTTTTTAGATTTCATAGCTACAAATCACATCAATAAATCTTACTACTATAAACATTGTAGAAATTTTAAAAATAGTTTTACGTTTACATACACAGAAAACATTTTCTCTGTATGTTTCCTTTAAAATATTTTTACAGACAACAAATTATCAGAACGAAGTTTTGGAAAATGAGCAATAAAAATACAGGAATATTTACAGTACTAGCGAGAGCATCACGACAGCGCGGAATCCCCCTGCAGCAAAGTATGTTCCTTTTGTTGATTCCTGGGTCATAGATTAGCCTCTTTCCGCATTCTCTTGCTTCTTTTCTGCTCTACAATGCTTTTCTCCTCAGTGGACCTAGTCACTACCCGATTCTGTTTACGATATTCTCCCTGCACAATTCCCATCTCACCCAGAACTTTAGTTCTTGCCATCATACATAATTAAATGTAATAACTGCATCATTACTTACAATTTTGACGACTGTCTTCCAACAGAAGCTTCTTTTAAATCAAATTCTCCGTATCTTAGAATAGAGTGACTAGTTTGGATTTTGTTTATACCGTCCTAAGCATCTTGTAATTAGCTCAGTGGAAACTAAATTTTCAAACACTGGTTTAATTGCTTCCAAAACTGCACTAGAGAATGTGTTTTTGTGCTTGCATGATTGCACATTTTCATTATTAACTGCTCACTCGTAAAGACAACACGAGTCTATTCTTTGGAACAGAAAGTAGTGCATTGAATTTATGTCAGAGGCGATATAATTGTGCCATAAGCCTCAAATATCAGTTCTCATGTCACAGATTCTGGCATAACCATAGTCACGTGTTACGGTAATATCATAACAGAATCAGTAAGTCTATTCTTATCTGACACAGTTTTACCATCAGAAGTTCCTTTTCTTCATATTCTACTTTTTTATTTCATAGTTATAAGCAAATTCGTTTTTGCACATGACCAACACATTCAATTTTTGGTAATGAGCATACCGGATCCATAAAGTTGCGTCTCTGACACTGCTTTGAATGGCTTAGCACTGTCAACTATATTATTGACATAGCGCACTCCATGCTTTGTCTGAGAACGGGGAAATATTTTTTTCATGACTTCAACTTCCATTACCCCTGATGTTCCTTCATGATCAATTGGATTCACGGTCATGGACTTCCCACTATTCAGCATAAGCTGGAGTGTTCTAATTTTTTCACGGCTCACATATTTTACGGTGAATCGACAATATCTTGGTATCTACTACTTTACTATCAATTACAAAACAAACTCCATGTTGTGAAGTAGAGCCTTGTATTGTCTATGTTCCACCACAAATAACAGAAAGTTTGGAGTCACCACTGAAATCAATCTCTAGTTTAGCTCCATTTCACATGGGCAGTTTCTTCACTGTTTTGTAACATAATTTTTGCGTAGCATCGTAGGCTTTCACGGCCGGAGTCAATATTAGTGAATGTTTCTGGGCTGGTAAGCCGTGGTCCAGTTGGCATTGAAGAGCCAAACGTTTCGTCCACGTCTGCGGTGGACATCTTCAGTGGCGACAGCGTCGTGGGGGTAGTCTCTGGGTCGGTGGCTGGCCAGCAGTCGCTAGCAAGCACGATTGTAATAGATTCTGCTAAAACTTTTGATGCTGTAAACTATCGGCTTGAAAAACATTAATAGATTCCGTAGACACAAGAGCGGTGGCAAAGATTAATGAACAACTCCGTGAATAGAATCAGAAGGTCCCGGTCGGAAGACTTTCTTAATCTCCGGAAGTGTTACGTCACAAACTTTACATGATTATGTCATTGTACCTCACATGTTTCTCCCCTTCCTAAATGATTTGCCGACAAATTTAGCATCAAATATACGATTTTTCTCATAACTACTCGTATATAACTTGGGCTATCAAATTAGAGGAGAACGAAGATATTTTGCTGCGAGTCTTAGATTATATTGGAAAGAAAGAAACGGCATGGAAATAAAATGTTCAAAGAACAAAGCCACCACGTCTGGTAGGATGGACGTTATAGTGAAACCGAGTAAAGTGACTCACAATACTATATCTCGAGTTACATTTTACAAATTCTTGCGAATACAACTAAACAGTAAACGGAGATACGATAGTAGAGTAAATTTCGTTCTGGGGAAAGCTTGGAGATCAATACATTTTTGTTATTCCAAATCTCAAGAAGAATACCGTGAGAGTTAAGAACAAGCATATGTATCACTAGTGCAGCCCATGTTAGAATATGACACGACATGTTGGGACCCATGGGATTTTCGCACCAAATTATCTAGAAAACGTGTAACGCAGAGCATTTAAATTTACTTTTCTGGTTACTAAAAGTGAAAAAGTATGGGAGTCACTCGAAAAAAGGGGAGTAATTCGCGACCCTACGTCATCCACAAAACATACCAAGGCTGCTATCTAGCTTGGAATGAAATTAATCGTCGTTAAAAAATATATTTCGGCAGAGAGGGGCAGAGAGGGAAAGAGAGGGGGGAGAGGGACGCAAGAGAGTCACATACACAAATTCAGAAAAGAAAACAAAAAACAAACGTGACTAAATTTTGGTTTCCTGGCAACTGTCCATTTTTAATTATCAGCTGTATATTTTCCATCAGAAAAGAGAAGATTTGTGGTGTCTCTCAGGCGTCGTGGGTTTATGCTCAGATCTATACCGGATGTCCCAGACAAGGAGGAAAAACGTAGAAACATATTGACAATAGCAATGCGAACATTTTATATCATGTTTTTATATCAGGACAATAATTTTACGTGAAATTCCTTAAGTGCATTTTTTACTTTCTTCATGGAACATTTTGTCTCATACCTATCACCGGCTATACATTTTAAATAATATCGGCGTCTAACACGAAAAAATAAAGCGCTGTCAAAATTTGAATTCCAAAACGCCAAATACTTCCAGCCAAAACCAGACAATTTCTTTCCAAGAACAATGGAAACCACCATACAAATACCATCCAATATATCACATTACCCTTTTTCTTGGAAATGTGTATTTCTTCGATTAAATGGTTCATTTTTACTGAAAATCTGAAACAAATTCACCTTCGATTAATTTTCAGCTGTTAAATGTAGGCCTTATATTGTCGCGTAAGCTTTTCGTATCCGCACGCAAATACCATCAACACCAGATATGAAAAAGGTTTAACAAAGATGAAACATTAAGGAAAAGTGGTGTCTTTTATTTATCAGTAATTATTTCTGTATTTATAGAACATAGGTTGTGGAAACACAAACATTAAGGAAATAAATAAGTGAACTCCCCTTGGGAACCACGTTGAAAGAATTACTGCATTTTATTCAGCAACTTATGTTGAGCTCACCTGATCCCATTATATCTGAAAATGTAACCCAGAGAGATCCCGATTTTGAAGGTACCTTGAGTTTTACCTGGAGTCATCCCGTAGAAATCTTCGGCTTCTGTCGAAGATTGGCGTGGATGGTAAGTTGGTAGACACTGTTCGTGACTTCCTGCCGACCACGCCTACACGCCTGCCGACCATCCCTGGCAGCACGTATCCCGAGGGGTGAAACGTTAAATAGATAAGAAAAAGATATATACAATAACTAGATAATCCATATTTGAGCAATCTCGAGATATTGTGACGAACCGACCCGAGACGGGAGTTCGCACAACGCAAAATGCTTTTCAGGATATACCGACAGCTACAGTGATGCCATACGTGAAGAGACTTTCTCAAACCTGACGGTGACAAAATACTTTGAGATTCCCTTCAGCTGCCAAGAAAAGAAATCCGGAATTCCCCTTGAACGTGACTAAACGGACAAATCACAACTTCTCCAGACTCAGATCAATCAGACTGACAAGACTGACCACGTGACGAGGGGGGACGAGTGCAAGCGAAGCCCGGAGGGACGGACAGGACAGCAGAGTACGGGAAGCGATCGGAGACGGACGTGTCCAGTGTGCCAGACGGACAGAGAGACTTCAGGAAATGTGAGTGAGGGCAGACGTGATTGTAGGAGAGACTTATGAAGTGTGTGTGGAGACAGACACGTGTGACAGACAAAATCATAGACGTATGTGAGAGATCGGACGTGTTTGACAGCAAACATGCCGGGAATTGAACTGTGGCCGCGGAACCGAACCCACTAGTAGCGGTAGTTCGTGGCGTCGCGGGAAGCAGAGGCGAGGAAGGCGTTACCCGGCACCGTTCGTCGGCCGGCGGGCAGCGACGTCTCGAGGGGGCGACAAGCTGAGAAGGGGCGTCGACCTCATAAAGCGCCTTCCGACCGACGTGTCACTTGGCAACAGCAGCTCGACTACGGTGTAACTTTGCGACGACCGCGCGCATAATTGACCTCTTCCATGTGCCAATAAATGTGCTTGTACTGCATTGCACGAAGACATTTCAAAACCAGGTAAGCTCCTTTGCATTTCCCTAGCCAAGAAATCCTAAAATAATCCCACCCCGATTTGAGTTCGTCTCAAATCCCAGTGTGGGATGCGAACGCTGGCTGAAGCTGTCCGGTCAGAGTACGACCGCACGGGAGCCGCTCAAGGTAGGTCGCTAAAAGCGGCGGTCAACAGACCAACGGTACCCGTGGCGCCTGACAGGTGTCGGCGGTCACAATACTGACGGTCAGGAATGTAAGACGTGTCAGGTGTGGCCTATCTTTTTACTGCTCAATGATTGGGCATATCCTTTATT
The DNA here is from genome assembly GCA_011170035.1 of Teleogryllus occipitalis. NCBI lineage: Eukaryota > Metazoa > Arthropoda > Insecta > Orthoptera > Gryllidae > Teleogryllus > Teleogryllus occipitalis. The sequence goes on along the minus strand of BLKR01004097.1, from coordinate 60,303 downwards.
TTTGTATGTCGCTTCAATACATTACATTCGTATTAACGTAAGGGCTTTGTTTAACATGAAACTGGTGAAACGAGCTCCATGTGCCACGGCGTTAAACCGGTTCTGCCCCAAAAGCTTGTTCGGAACGGGAACTCCGCGGAACAACATGAAAGTAGCTGCGCATCTCCGTACACAGAAGAGAAGCCCCGCCACTCCCAAGAGAAGTGCGCGGGAAGTTGGAAGACGAGTTGAAGGGCAGTTAAGCACCTGTAACTACCGCAGAGACAATTCGAAGAAACGCAAAGACGATGTTGCCTGACTACGTTTACATCTTTATCTGCGGTGTTGCTTCACGAAAAGCAACAAATGCCGTTTTTCCCTGCAGGCGAACTTAGGCAAGATTTTTTTCCCCCAAAGGTCGCGTTGGGAAGAATTACCTCATTTCATGGCCAAAATTATTTTATTTTTCTGTTTCGTTCTGAATTACTATAATACTATTACCAAGAGAACCACTTTGACATAGGTTGTCAACTCTCGACTTGATTGGCAGCACTTCTCTAACGGTTCTCGTCTTCAACCAATGTCCTAAAATTCACCCATCTCTTCAAGCCATCTCTAGTAGTCTACTTCCTTCTGCCCTTACGGTTTCTTTTCCCATATAACTTTCGAAATTAGTGTGCATAAATTTCTAATAATGAGAAAAAGAAATGAAAAAAAAAGTAAATTACTGATTATTTTAATGATGTCCTCTCATCATGTAATAAAAAAGGTAACAAACAACGAAAGTGACATAACGAAAAGAAAAATATATAGTAATAGAAACGATTCAGGATATACGAGTTTGAAATACGATGATTTGTTACATTTGAATGCTATGTTTTTATCCAAAACTTTAAAGAATGACTGGTATTTACAGACATTTAGCGTTTTCTGGTTTTGATATTCGTGGAATTGACTGTAAAGAACTAAAATATTTTATCAAATTTTAAATTAGTTATGAAATTAGACATTTGTTACTTTCATAGGAACAAAGTTTACATCATAAAATCTTAAAAAATGACTGAACAGTCTCAAACAGTTTTACTTTTGGTTTATGCCAGTCTTGACAGCTCGGCGGCAATAGCATTGCCTCTGAAGCATCATCAATCGAGGGGTTCTGGAGTTGGAGCCCTGCTGTGCAGATAATCGACATTAATTTAATTGCTTGGTCGAACGCCGGATCTCTCGTTCCAGCAAAGAGGAATACAGCCAACTCCCGCTATATAACATGCACAACACGTACGAGACTATTGACCATAGCAGGTGACTCCCAGAAACAATAATCAATCAAGTTAGCGTACGGTGATCAGAATGATCAGTAGATTTCAACCCAGACGATAATCAAGACCAAACTAATTTGGAACAGGATCCTAACAAACTATTCAGAGAACGTGAGGTCCTTTCCGTCCTCAGACTTTTTGCCATCTGTCTCCTCTCTCTCTCTCTCTCTCTCTCTCTCTCTCTCTCTCTCTCTCTCTCTCTCTCTCTCTCCTCTTCAGGGATTCTACAGCTCAAGCAAACGTGTGCAGAGAATTTCTCTTCCCTATACGTCACATATATGATTGATTGATTTTTTCGTGTTTACGGGCGCGTCAACTGCTTTGGTCATTAGTCCTGTTCGTGTAGTGCATGTTTTTTCTCGGGAGATGGCGATGATCTTCCCCGCTGGATGGCGAGATCCAGCGCCGACCTATCGTCGGCTAGTGGGGTTTTCCCCCTAACCAGGACTCTCCCACCAGCGGAGAGCATAAGCCGGGACAAGCTCTAAGCTCCCGACCGGTCTCCCGGAATATGTGGTAGTGTAGTGCATGTTAGTGTAAGTGTGTGTGTAAGGGGAGAGGATAGGACAAGGAAGTGGAAGGAAAGATCGCGCGCGGTCCGTGGCCCGTTTGGTAGGGTACTGCTCCGGCATTCGCCTGGTGTTGATCGGAGAAACCTCGGAAAACTACCGATCAGAGCAGCCGGCCTCTAGAATTCTCCTCCAGACAGCGACTGAATTCGACGTAGCTGAACAGCTAGTGTCGAAAATCCTTTCGCCGTCAGGACTCGAACCTAGAACCTCCCGGTCAGAAGCGCTGCAGTGACATCAGTTGATGCACTGAGCTACCGCTCCCGGTACGTCACATATAATTGTTGTTGTTTTTACGAAAATAAATGAAATAAAACACTTAATTTAAACTCGTTGTAATTTAAACTCGTTGGGAGATTCGAGTTTGTCACGGTGGAGCAGTGTCTCGCTGGAATTTAAACTCGTTGGGAGATTCGAGTTTGTCACGGTGGAGCAGTGTCTCGCTGGGGGAGATGCGATGAGGTGGGAAATCCGTGAGACGACGCGTAGTTCCGCACTAGATCTCACGTTCTAGCGAGGGAAGGCCACCGCCACCTCCCGGGTAGAAATGCACTCTACAGGTAGGAGACTAATCTAATTAGTTGACGCGCCCGCAAGCAATCCTGGCACACTCACCCATCTTTCCCCCCTCACACGACAGATTTTTTACTGTCTGTTAATTTATTTGTTTTATTTAGGAGGAATTCAATGAAATGAATCACTTTCCTGTTTCAACATTACATTTTATAGAATTCACATTTTAATTTTTTTTCCATCTCTCTCCATCATAGCTTTCCTCTTCTTTCAGACAATTTATTTCCAGCAAATTATAAATTTCTTTGTTCCACGTATTTTTGAGTCTTCCTTTTTTCTTCTTCCCAGTGGAGTCCAAGTAAATATTTGATTGGGTGTACGATTCAATTCCATACGCTTTACATGACCAAACCATCCTCATTGTTTGTAACTTACATAATCTCAAAATTATTAATTTTTTCATTCTTTACCTTATAATACTATTTTTAATTTTTTGTCTCCTCGATAATCTTAAAGATCTTAAATTCAACTCCGAGGATAATAAAGCAGATCTTAATTATTGTTTAAATTTCCATAATATGTAACTATACTCTGAACTACAATTTATGTTTTGTTATTATTACTAAATTAAATTAAACGAACTGATTCATACACTTACATCAATTGTATTTGCAACAAAATATGATTTTAATGGCGGTTTTTAATTGGCCTCATGTACCCCGTGTTGCTCATGAGATCAAACCCAATGCAACAAAACTGCGAATTCAAACCTGTCAAACCGTTCAGGCTACAGGGAGGAATAAAAAAAAACATTCAGAGTGTTCAATAACATTTCCGTTTCACGAAGGCGGATAGCAATATTTACTTTTCAAATATCGCGCAGACAATTTTTGTTTACTTCACTGTGACAGGAGGTAACGGTACGGTACGCCGCCGCAACAAACTTCGCTGCGAAAGGCAGCTCGGTGTCCCTGGAGACGGCCCGAGTGTTCTCGCAGCGCTGGGAAGTGTCCTAAAGTGTAGACACACGCAAAAGGCCGCTGCCTCGCCTCGAAAGGGATGCCGTTAGCGGTGCTTCCGACAGTCGATTTGGGGGGAGGGGGAGGGCTGGGGAGAGAACCGGCTGTGGAGGGGAGGAAGAGCCAGGGAAAGAGATGGAGGGAAGATAGGGTTGGGTACAGAGCGATGGGGAGGGGAACGGTTTGGGGCGGGAAAGGAGAGAGTGGGAGGTTGAAAGAGCGAAGGGGGAAGAAGGATGGAAGGGTGGGGGACGAGAGGGAGTAGGAAGAACACCAGAAAGCCACGACCTCGCAAAAGATTTCCAAGGATGGCTCCCTCGTTGCCGTTGAGCCGTTCGTTCCGAACAAACCGGGCCGTTGTTCGAATGCATTCCTGCAATGTTAAGACGATAAAGGCACCGCGAGCTCAAATGACGGGTTGTGTGAGATTTTGAAACAAATGAGCGTTCTTGGTGGAGACAGACAGTTATCGCTGACGCGAAATTTCAGGCGACGTAAGTTGAGCGAAGTTAGAGCATAGTTTTTTGATTGATTCATTTTTTCGTGTTTCTGGGCGTGTCAACTGCTTTGGTCATTAGTCCCGTTAGTGTAGTGCATGTTTTTTCTCGGGAGATGGCGGTGATCTTCTCCCGCTGGATGGCGAGATCCGGCGCCGACCTACCGTCGACAAGTGGAGTTCCCCCCTAACCAGGACTCTCCCACCAGCGGGGCACCGCCCCAGCCGGGACAAGCTCTAAGCTCCCGACCGGTCTCCCGGAATATATGATAGTGTAGTGCATGTTTGTGTGTGTGTGTGTGTGTGTAAGGGGAGAGGATAGGACAAGGAAGAGGAAGGACAGATCGCGCACGGTCCGTGGCCCGTTTGGTAGGGTACTGCTCCGGCATTCGCCTGGTGTTGATTGGAGAAACCAAGGAAAACAACCGATCAGAGCAGCCGGCCGCTAGAATTCTCCTCCAGACAGCGACTGAATTCGACCTAGCTGAAGAGCTAGTGTCGAAAATCGAACTCTTGCAAATCTGGTCTTTTGACTTTTCTCTCGTTCCCTTTTTTCTGATTTTAATGTTAAATAATGATTTTAATGTTAAAAAAATGTACTTAAAAATATGTAAAACAACAATAAATAAACATATATGAACATAAAAATAATTAAACATTAATAAAAATAAATAACTATAATTCATTATAACATTTTTCTTTTCACGTACTTTCGTACTGTGTCAGCTTTTTAAAAGAATAAATAAGCTTTTATTTCAATAACTTAATACTAGTATTTAAAAGGACACCTCTGTCGCCGTTAGCTCCGTTTTTGATGTGAAATATTTAGAGCTGTTGTAAACCATAACCTGAGCAAATTTACAGGATATGAAAAATCAAAACACTTTCATGAGCACTAACGAAAGCTGTAAACACGGCCATATCCTTACGACCATCTATGCGCCATAAAAAACAATGTGGTTTGCCGCTGCTGACACAGTAGGCCAGATATCACAAATTCGTAAAAAAATGTTGAATAAATGCTTTAACTAAAACTAATTTTAATAAATAATTGTACGGAAATGACATGTCAGTTTCCTTAAACGGAACTCTTGTCGCAAACATAATATAATTACATGTAAACCATGTTGATGTAGTAAACCATGCAGATTTGCGGAGGAATTGCTAACTTCTCATGAAAAGTGACAAAAGCTATTATAGCTCACTTTGACAAAGAATAATTCACTAGGCCATCCACTCTACCGAAAGAGGTCCCAATGCATTTCTTTTCACTCGTTATGCATCAACGTGCCTCTCAGTGCCCCACTGAGTCTCAGCTTCCCTCAATTCACAATTCCCATTACCCCTCAGTGCCCCCCACTAACTCTAGCCGGGAGGTCCTACGTTCAATTCCCGACGGCAGCCGGATTTCGGCAATAGCTTTTCAGCTAGGTCGAATTCAGTCGCTGTCTGGAGGAGAATTCTAGCGGCCGGCTGCTCTGATTGGTAGTTTTCCGTGGTTTCTCCAAACAACACCAGACGAATGCCAGAGCAGTATCCTAACAAATGAGCCACGGACTGCGCGCGATCATTCCTTCCTCTTCCTTGTCCTATCCTCACTCTTTACACAGACACACTAACATGCCGGGTAACCGGTCGGGGAATTTAAACTTGTCCTTAGCAGAATTAGAACTTCCTGGGGCGGTGCTCCGCTGGTGGGAGATACCTGGTTAAGGAAACCCCGCTAGCCGACGGTAGGTCGGCGCCGGATGTCGCCATCCAGTGGCGGAAGATTACGGCCACCTCCCAATGAAGAAACATGTACTGCACTTACGGAACTAATGACCTCAATAGCTGACGCGCCCGGAATAACTAACAATCAATCAATCAATCCCCCACTAACGCTCACGTCGTATTACGGGAGCATGCAGTCCCCGCGACCTGCGGCAGTGGCTGAGATTCACTTGGGGCCACAGGGATACCCCTAGGCTTACCACCCCCACCGCATCCTGTACCCATGATCGTCCTCGATGCTCCTGTCCCTCACATTACCACTTGTTCCACCCTCCCCTCCACTATCGCCCACCCCCTCCCCACCGTCTCAACTGCGTGCATCACTTTCATCGCTTCCATCGCCTTCTCGGCCTCTACTTGTCTTATTGCCCCAACGCTATCACAGCTCCCATTGCTCAAAGCGCTCTCACCCCCCTCCTGCACCGCCCCCACGGTCTTTATTGGACCCACCACCCCACCCCTCCCATTTCCCTCACTGCCCTCACTAATCCACCGCTTTCACTGCCCCTGCCGCCCCCGCCACCAGCGCCATTCGCATCGCGGTGTCGCCACGCGACCGCCGCCAATATCGCCCGTGCGAATTGGAAGCGCCAATAAATCGAGAGGCGGCGCGCCAGACAGTCCGCGAACAAAGTATGGCGTTTATTCATCGTGTGCACGCGGCGCGGGGCGCCAGCTCACACGCCAACCCACACACGCCCTCCCGTCCGCTGCCCGCCGCCCGCCCGAATAATTGTGGCCTTCTGCCGAGCGCTTTCCCGGAAATATATCGCGCCCGCCCGCCGGCCTTCCGGCCACCGAGCCCCCCGGCTCCGCCCCCGGCCCCACCCACGGCCCCGCCCGCGGCCCCGCCCCCTTCCCGGTCGCTTCGCGTGGCGCCGCGCCCGCAAAAACCCCGTGCCGCAAAGCGCCCAGCGCCTGCGAGGCGGCAAGCCATGCGACAGCGCTACGCCGCACGCGGACCGCGGAGGCCCCGCCGTTCCGTGCTCTCGAATAAAAGGGCAAATGTGGATGAGGATTTTTTATTGATTGACTAGTGAATCCAGTCGCGTCAACTGCTAAGGTCAGTAGTTCCGAGAGTGTAGTGCATGTTTATCGCCTAACGCTGCACCGCACTCGGGCCGCGGAGGGTTCGCCGACCCCTGCTCTCGAAACACGAATAAAAGGGCAATGCGGATGAGGATTTTTGATTTATTGATTAGTGTTTCCGGTCGCTACAACTGCTAAGGTCATTTGTTCAGTAAGAGTAGTGCATGTTTCATCGCTTAGCGCTGCAACGCACTCGGGCCGCGGAGGGCGCACCAAACCGTCCTTCCCGAAGAACAAATAAAGTGGTAATGTAGATGTGGAATTTTGATTGATTACCGATTCCGGGCGCGTCAACTGTTAAGATCATTAGTTCCGTTAGTGTAGTACAAGTTTTTTTATCGCTTAGTGCTGTGCCGCACTCCATATGCGGAGGCCGCGCCGACCCGTGCAGTCGAAAAATGAATAAAAGGGCAATGTGGATGAGGATTTTTGATTGATTGATTAGTGATTTCAGCCGCTCAAAGGCTGAGGTCACTTGTTCCGTAAATATAGTGCATTTTTATATCGCTTAGCGCTGCGCCGCACCCGGAATGGAGGGCGCGCCACCCGTCCGCTCGAAGAACTACTAAAGGGACAAATGTGGATAAGGATTTATGAATTATGATATGAAATGATTAGGCGGAAGAGTGGGGCCGGATGGCCCGACCATCGCCATATCAATAAATTCATTATTATTATTATTATTATTATTATTATTGTTGTTGTTGTTGTTGTTGTTGTTGTTGTTGATTACTGATTCCGGTGGCGTCAAGAGCTAAGGTCATTAGTTCCGTAAGCGTAGTGCTTTTTTATCACGGAAGGTTTCCCGCTGGATGATGAATCCGGCGTCGACCTACCGTCGGCAAGCGAGGTTTACCCCGACCAGGTATTCTCACGAGGGCACTGCCTCGGCCGGGACTTGGTCTAAGCTTCCGACCGGTCTCTCTCCGTGTATGGTAGTGTAGTGCGTGTTAGTGTATTTGTAAGGGGAAAATAGGAAGAAGAAAGAAAGATCGCACGCGGTACGTGGCTGGTTTGAGAGGGCACTGCTCACATGGTGCACATATTCAGATGGTATTGATCGGCAAAACCTAGGAAAATTACCGACGAGAGCAGACGGCCACTAAAAGTCTCCTCCAGACCCCGACTGAATTCGACGTAGCCATCTCGCTAATACCGAAAACCCTACCACCGTTGGGAGTCGAATCTAGGATCTCCCGGTCAGAGGCAGTTCGGTGACATCAGTTGGTTTGCTAAACCTCCAAAACCGGCAAAGTGTTATCGATGCTCCGAAAAACTAAGGGCAAGGCGGTTTGGAGCACCCCGAAGTTAAGGAGCATTGTGGTATGAAGGAAGGACTTACTCTACTGTTTTGTGTAATGAGCATCGAGAAATTATGGAGTGTTGTTAATGAGAAGTACCAAAGAAACGCTGGTCAGACTGTGCGCGTACCCTTTCTGGTGGCCGGATTTGATCCCAGGCGGTTCGAAATGGAGTTTGTGATGAAGAAAGTGGGTTTGCGACAGGGGTACTCCCATTTCCGCGCCCATACACATTCCTCCGGTATGCTCCATTATTCATTCCCTATCCTATCATTAACCGCGATTACGCTAAGGAGTAGCGTCTAGGCGATTACCGAGAAACTTCTGAGAAAGGCCGTCGCTACGGGCCTGTCTCCGTGGCCACCGTTATCGATAGGCAGTTTCCGTGCGTGGCAAACTAAAGGGAGAGGGGAAATGGTGAGGGAGCTCAAGCCTCTTGTTAGAGACTGGATGTAATGCCAGGCGGGACAAGGGGTTGAGGTTCAAGCTAGCCCCGCAGGAAAAAAAAGGTTAAGTTTAAATTGGTTTAGAGAAAGTGCTGTGCGAGAAACGTGTGTTGTGGTTGAGTTCACCTACATATTAAGAAGCTAAGTGGGTGAGATCACCTACATATTCAGGGGCAAAGTGGGTGAGCAGCATAGAGGAACAAAGGAGCGTTGTGGATTGAGAGCACCGAGGAATTGATAGGCAATGCTGGTGGTGACATCGAGGAACTGCAATGAGGATAAGGTGCATCAAGGTAGTGAAAAACGTTGAGGGCCACGACATTAACGGTTTAATGGGCGTGGTCGGTACGGTGCAGTGAGGAATGAGAAGCAATTTGGACGAGATGCATGGAGGAGTTAAGGTCTAATGAGGGTGAGAGAGAACGATGAAGGAGCGTTATATGAGAGAGGCGCCGGGAAAGTGAGAGTGTAGAGGGAGAAGATTACTGAAGATTTATCTGGTGGTGTACTATGGCACTAAGAAGGTTTTGCTAGGCGTTATGTGTGAGAGAACGAAGAATCTAAAAGTAATGAGTGAACAGTTTTAAGAATTTAGAGACCTAGATTGTTAGGTTTATCATCTAATATTTCATTTACGTTTTCATCTAATATTCGTGTCCTTTTCAAAATATTTCGGATAACCCTTAATTAATAACAAAGTGTAAAAACAAAGTAATCATTCTTTCTATCTGACTTCAATCTGCCATTATTTCTGGTCCGACCTCCCCATATCCGTTTCATCCATGTTAATACATAAGAATTCTACGTTTTAATTTATCTTATAAAATATTAGTAATAATAATAATAATAATAATAATAATAATAATAATAATAATAATAATAATAATAATAATAATAATAATAATAATAATAATAATACTAATAATAATAATAATAATAATAATAATAATAATAATTTCCTCATTATGTGGTGGTTCCCTCCTCGTGAGCTGGTTGAGGCAGGCCCGCGCTAATGCACTGACTGAGAAACGGTAAAGAATATTGCGGTTCATTGGGGCTTATTACGAGAGGAAAGCTCTGACGCAAATGTTGATTCGAATACTCGATACTTCTCGGTGAGATTGGGAGAAGATCCGGGAATTCTATGAAAATGAACATTTAGTGAAGTCAGAAATCCTCCATTCCAATGGCATAATTATGACATAGAAATCCCGATCCTCGACAACATCCATACCTACAATGAATGTACCGTACGTTTGATTCTAATGACGTTACACAAAGCATCGATATATCCTATTCGAGGAATTGCACTACGCTATTTGACAACCAACTGCAAATGCAGAGGGCAAGAGAACAGCAATTACATCAACTTTGTTGATGGTCGTAACCGTGCACCTAAGAAAAAGGTCGATGAGAGAGAAGTATCCATTCTAAACAAACTATTTGGGAACTTTTGTTTTTATTCTGAATTCTTTTCTTTTATCTACTGTTACATATTATATCATCTCCCACGACAAAATAAGCGTACGAGATGTTGAATAACATAAGAGAAAAGAACAATACTAAAGAACGTGAGCAAATTACCATCACGATTACTCGCTACGTATGATGGAGTTACTATGAACTAAATGAAGGAACTGGTGCCATCCAGATTCAGTAGTGGATAGTAAACGCTCATTGTAATATAAAAAAATACAGAAAGAGTCGTGATAAGTGTCTGTGTTACAAACGTCGAGACATAGAATCTGTAAGAACACGCAAATCTTATATTGAGGAGCTTAAATGGCTTGATTAGCAATACTGATTACCATCAATGATTTTTAAATTAAATATATCACTTCCATGTCACCATTAAACATTTTCAGAACAATATCTCAAAATTAGCGGTTATTTGCTCGGGTTTATTTGTACACGGCGTGATATTCGTGAAGGTTGGTTCTTTCAGAGGCTGATGGCTCGTGTGAAACGCAGTGAAGTAACGACAGCAGTTCGGAAGACGCGAATCCACTAGCGAGCTGTTGTATTTATCGCAACAGTTCCTGTAACCACTTCGTCGTTTGGACATCATGCCTGCATTTGGCATGTAACCAGATGCGACCGCCCACTTCCACAGAGATTGTATTGTGCTCGCAGTGAAGACATGTCTGCTACGCTCGTGTTAATTGCTAGTACTACTATTGCAGGAAACCTAACCACTGACGAAGTCGTGTGATGTTCGCGAAATTACTGGGAACTCCTTTGTGTTAGCAGCAAAGCCGATCGACCAACTGACCGAGAGAAAATGCTTCACTAGTTGTAATGCCGAGAGATCTCGCAGTACGTTCGTGGACGTGATTACGAAGATGTGGAGGATTCTGGTTACAGTATGCACTTGTGATTGCGCGGAGTTCCAATCATATGTGATGAAGCTTGATTAATTTTTTTCTACACCCATTGTATAGTTCTGACATTTGATGGCTGCAATCTGTTACATAATGATACTCGTTAAGATACAGATTTTATTATGATATAGGTTCTTGACCAATCAGAGACGTTTTCAAACCAAGTATTGACAATTAATCATAGAGAAAAGTTCTAGTAAATGTTTCGTTCGATTGTGTACATTAATGTTGCATATAATATTATATTTTTACCAGTTTTAATTTCTTTTACTTTTGGTATTTTTTACGTGGATTATTATTTAAAATAAAGTGGATCATAATTTCAATTTGGTCCTATTATCCTACTGGCGCAGTAATCCAAAGGCACTTGCGGTGGGGTAGGGTCGGAGCTGTACTCTAGGTGGCCTGGTCTGAATCCTGCATGTCAACTGCCACAAAACGACTCAACATAAATGTTTAATTTATAAAAGTTACCATACGTCGTAGACAAAGTACCGTATGAAAGTCGATGTAATGGGCATTACGTCGTTGTTTAATAAATTTACTATGTAGGCACATCAATTACTATGGTCATTAGTCCCGTTGGTGCAGTGAAAGCTTTATGACTCGAAAAGGCGGTCACTCGCTGGATCGTGAGAACCAGCGCCGGCCCACACGTCGGCTGACGCGGAAATTTCCCGTCCATGAAACTCTGCCAGCAGGGTACCACTCAACAAGGGGGTCAAGTTCTAACCTCCTGAAAAGTGTGGCAGTGCAGAGCATCTAAGTGTAAGTGGTAAGTTAGGAGGGAAGATAGGATTAGGAAGGAGGTCGCGTGTGGCCCATGGTCCGTTTGTTAGGGTACTGCTCCGGCATTCACTTCTGTTTTAATTGACGAAACAATGAAAAAATACCGATCGGAGCAGCCCACTGCTACAGTCCTTGATTGATTTTTTCGTGTTTAAGGGTGCGTCAACTACTTTGGTCATTCGTCCCGTAAATGTAGTGCATGCTTTTTCTCGCGAGATGACGGTGAAATTACGCTGGATGGCGAGATCCGGCGTCGACCTACCGTCGGCTAGGGAGGTTCCCCCCTAACCACGACTCTCCCACCAGCGGGGCACCGCCCCACCCGGGACAAGTTCTAAGCTCCCAACCGGTCTTCCGGAATATGTGGTAGTGTAGTGCATGTTAGTGTAAGTGTGTGTGTGTGTGTGTGTGTGTGTGTGTGTGTAAGGGGAGAGGATAGGACAAGGAAAAGGAAGGAAAGATCGCGCGCGGTCCGTAGCCCGTTTGATAGGGTACTGATCCGGCATTCGCCTGGTGTTGATCGGAGAAACCATGAAAAACTACCGATCGGAGCAACCGGCCGCTAGAATTCTCCTTAAATTCAATCAATTAATCCTCCAGACAGTGACTGAATTCGACCTAGCTGAAACACTAGTGTCGAAAATTCTGCCGTCGAACCTCTCGAACCTAGGACCTTCCGGTCAGAGGCGCTGCAGTGACATCAGTTGATGCACTGAGCTACCGCTCCCGGTACTACAGTTCTCCTCCTCCTAGCGGTTGAATCCGATCTGGCTATCGTCGTGCTTCATTCCATAATTTTCTCTAAATAGGTAGCAGAACAAGAAAAAATAATCCTGTGGAGCTAGAACAGCACATACTTTGTCGCATTAATTCTCAATTTGCAATTTTTCGGAAATTTAGAGAGTTGAACGAAAATGAGACCCATTTTTTAAGTGTCACTTCTTCTTTGAATGGCAAGAAATGATGAAAACATTCAGAGCTGTTATTGAGAAAAAAATGTTTAAAAAATTAAAATTGCCTATATTTCGCGCAAAATTACATGAAAACTGATCATATATTCGACAAATTAAACATAACGTTATTGAAACAAGTCTTTAAAGAAAATAATTAATTCGGAAAATATAATCTTATCTTCAATATTGCAGTTGTAGCAAAACACCCAAAAAATTGTACTTTTTTACAATTTTCGAAAAATCACTGATTTAAAAAACATGGGACCTGTGTCATTCTCTAACACCTTTTTTACGCCATGCAAGGATAAATTTTGATAAAAAAAATTGAGTCGTTTTTGAGAAAATTTTGAAAATGTTTTAGAGACTTCATGTAAAGTACCCTCAAAAATTAAAATATCCCTATGAAACTCCCAAAGTCTCGAGTTCGTTTAGATCGATCGGCGAATATCAACTTTGGAGAAAATTGGCTGAACGATTTTGGCACTAGCGTTGACGGTCAGACGTTTAGCGGCAATAATTTTTTTCGGTGTCAAAAACCCACAGAACTGGCCTTTGCATACACAACCCCTAAAGAATGTAATTCACTTTATGGAGCAACAGAATTTATCAACTTTTTCGTTACCAGGGCCCGACAATAATTTTTTCGCCGAAAATTTTTCGTTTTTCGGCGCGTGATTACATAACATTCTCTTCTTACGGAGTAAGTGCAACAAAATAAAACGAAAAAGGAAACGAACATTTACACGCAGTTTGCTTCAATGCAAATTGATAACGCAGTTTACAATTTATGTTTCTCAATCTCACAGTATTCTCATATACGACAGAAACCGCTTTCTGTGTTATTAGCAATTGTGCTATTAGGTGCACAATTAAAATCAATGTTTTGTCTCGTTATAACGTAATTTACGTATGAAAATCAATGTTATTAGCAAGAAAAATCACGATTTAACTGCGAAAATGTAGATATCAGGCCAAGGTTCTATCTACGCTTTAGCGCCATGCAAAAATTCTTACGAGTATAATATATTTAATGTGGCGGCCAATAAATGGACCGCTTTTGCCCCTACATGCAACTTCTCGTAATAGTCTCTAACAAGGTTGTTGACAGCCCCCATTAGAAGTCAAATTACTATTCCAGTGTGCGGCGACCAGCCCTGTTTTGCTGAATCATCACCGGCCGAGGGATCCTCTCAAGCCAACAGGTGGTTCAGCGTCCACGCCCCTGTCGGCGCTCTCGCTTTCACACAACCCTCCGCAAAACTACACGATTGTTGGGTACGTTTTCTTCGTATCAGGGTCAAGTAACTTACCAAAATGATCTATCCTAGTGAAGTCTATGGATTGATTGATTCATTGATTGATTGGTGAGCGCGTCAACTGTTAAGGTCATGAGTTCCACAAGTGTAGTGCATGCTTCTCCCCGAAAGATGGCGATGATCTTCCCCCCAGGAAGGTGAGATCCGTTGCCGACCTACCGTCGAATAGCCCGTCGTGTAGCGGGGTTTTCCCCAACCAAGTATCTCCCGCCAGCGGCACTGCCACAGCCGGGACAAGTTCCTGACAGGTATTTCGGCATGCGTGGTGGTAGAGTGCGTGTGTTAAAAACTTTTTCTGACGTAATATATATATATATATATATATATATATATATATATATATATATATATATATATATATATACACACAAATAGTTCGCCAAAAATGGGACCTGACCCAGTTTTTAAGAGTCGTGAGCTCTATACTAGGGAAAAATTAAAAGAAAATTGAAGACTTTTTTGAGAATTTTTTAAATGAACTGCATTAATGTCAAGGGAAAATTATGAGAAAACTCGTAATTTTCAATATATTGTTCATGACCTTTTTTAATGATCTAATTTTCAGAATAGATTTGATTGAGGGAGAAATTCCATTATTAATATTCTACGTTTTCAATATTAAATTTTTCCATTTTCTGGAAGTTAAGTTATCGGAGGAGTTATGGGATTACGAGGGAAAAATTACAGAAATTAGTGAGAGACTTTAAAAAAATTGTTTAAAAATTACCTATATTTTACGCATTACTAGGAAATTGCACACATTTTCTAAAAAATGTATAAGACCTTATGTAAAGACCTGGTATTGAACAAATTTTATTTAGGAAACAATCTATCTTTAATATTGTAACTGTAGGAAGACGCCGAAAATGTATGAATTCATGCAATTTTAAAAATCCAGAGAGTTCAACAAAAATTAGACATGCACAAATTTTACTACCGCTTACGCAATGAAGAGAAAGTTATGTAATGCTGATGGAAACTAATGATGCTAAAAGAACACGTACTTTGTCACCCATAATTTCACCGCAAATTACGCGAAAAGTACTCACATTTTCGAAAAATTGTACATAACCTTGTTTCAAAATCCATCTTTATGGAACAAATTTAATTAAGGAAAAAACTCTATTTTCATTGTTTTAGTTGTCGGAAGACACAGAAAAATTTGAGCTGCTGCAATTTTAGAAAACTTGGTATTTTCAACGAACATGAGTCTTGCACCATTCTCTTAAACGATCTTCATACTATCCACCAACAAAATTTAATTTTCTTTGATTTGGTTGGTTGTCTTTACCATATATTTTCTTTTCTACAAGTTTCGTAACGATGTACACAGTAGGTATTGTTTTTTTTTCGTACCGTAGATTGCGGTGCGAATTGGTTATGGATGTTTGAATAATGAGTCTTGTTTTTCACATGTGTCGTCACGTAATTAGAGTGGGTGTTTAGCTACACTATTCCTGTTGGTAGATTTAGTACTACGCAAGTCGAATTTTGTGTGAGTATTCCATTTGCAATGGGCTGGAACCGAGAATTCAAGAACTAATTGCTTTAACTTTCTGTTGTCGATTTATTGTAATATATACCATATAAAAATGAATTATCATTCCGAAATTTCCTTAATAAAATATTTAACTAAATCTGATAATATTAAATGTGTTCTTTAAGTATGGTCTTGAAGATTTGCACTACTAGAAAATTCTTGTTTTTTATGTTTTGAAGGAGATCATAACGTTCACATAAAAATAGCACAGAGGAAAAATGTAATTATGAGATACAGAAAGAGGGAAATCGTAACTAAATTTAACTCAAAGAAATATTAATAGAGAGTATTGAATTAGTTCCCAGTTTCAAAGTAAGTAATGAATATTTAATTGTACCCATTTGGTATTTTTTATCCAAAAGGTCACGTTTATTGGAGAAGAGCTAAAAGCTTTGATATAGCCTCTGAACAAATCTTCCTGGAAAATAAAAATCGCTAATGGCAAGAAACAACCCACGTAAAAGGGATCACGAGAAAAAAAAATTGCCAAAAATTATTATCAATATTACCGATAACATAATGTTTCACATGTGTTTCTAGGAAATGTTTTACTCATATTTTATATTTTACATCATATCATACATCAGAAGTTAGGTATATCAAACCTTGCTAAACCATTTGCTTTGTGATGCAGCTAATCGTGTAGAATCATCACATCGCATTTAATTAACCGAAGTATACTGAATATTAGAGTGGTACAAAAGTAATATCTCAAAAACCGGCGTAGGATAACCTTGTCTTGAATTTTGACCATCGGATGGAAATTTAGAAACAATAAATAAGAACCAATAAATACGAACCAACATATGAAACAATAAAATGTGTTATAGTATATAAAATTGCTATAAATTCTTTTATCCGCTTCTGTTCTTTGATTCAATTGCAGGGGTGATATTTCGTTTTACATTTCTAGTTTAACATTTCCCCATTTCACAAACAGGTGTTAACAGCAGACTAGGTATTTTTAGATTATAATAAAATTGCGACATGTCAGCATGTCACAAATTAAAGCACGTCAAAACTAAACAAAATAAGTATTAGAAAATCGAAATTAAATCAGAAACTAAAATGTCAAAAGAATTAATTGACCAATATGAAGTGTAAATTGGTTATCACCGATTCATAGAATAATAAATTATAATTAAAATGCTAGTCATGGCTTGTCAAAATGTATGTGCAAAAGAACACATTAATAAAACAAAATAATAGAGCAAGTAAAACATTAATCAGATCGTTGGTTATATAGATACCTTCTTATATAAATGTAAATACAAGATGTTCTCTGGTATCAATAATATGTCTATTAGAACATTAGATCTTTTCGATCGCGTAGCGATCATCATCAGAGCTATCTGAAAAAATTACAGGAATACATGAAATATAAAATTAAAAATTACACAAATTATTTACAAATTGGTATATACAAAATATAGCATTCAGATGCGTAGGCAAACTGCTGTAGGTTGTAATGTTGGAATCTTGCAGCTTCTGGGCGGAAAACGAAGTCCTGCGTTCTTTTTAGCGTGCGGCTCGCTTAAGAAGGCAGGGCGCCGGTCGGACGTGTGTGAGGGCGGGCCACGGGGTAGGGGGCGCGGCCGAAGGGTCAAGAGACGCGGCTGCTGGTGAGGGCGCGGGCGGGCGAAGGCGGGTGGAGTTCGGGGTGTACACATTGGGCTAATTTTAGCACAGGTGACGAGAGTTCAGGGATTTGCTGTTTAAGACACGTCACATTCATGTTTTGCAGGTTGTTATGTACGAGTATATGAAGGGATTCTTATTTAATTCTGTGCCAGTAACTATTTTCAATTTCTAGGATACGGAAATTGACGTGCTTGTGAAATGTGTGGTTGTTTAGATTTAAGTGATCAGCGAAGTGTGAGACTGCGGTAATGTTCTTCCATGCTTGTTCATGTTTTTTGATCCTCTATGTGAATTTACACCCGGTTGGTCCTATGCATATGGCATTGCAGTTCTTGCAAGTGTTGTTGTAGCATAGATCCCGTATAAGGACATAGCTGGGATTGGGTTCTTAGTGTTGGATAGTGTTTTCTGTAAGTATTGTGGAAAGTAGTTTTGACACCGAGTTTAGTGAGTGTGGTGGCTGTTTTAAGAGAAAGAGGTCCTACATAAGGGATGGTGATATACGTGGTTGTAGTGATCTTGCTGGTTGGTGTGAGAGTAGTGTGTTTGCGGATTTTGAGTGTCTCGTTTTTTATTATTAATTTTTCTATGATATTACAGTCGTCTCCATTCATCTTCGCTAAGTCTTTTATGGTGTTTATTTCTTTTTTGTGTGTTTTATGGAGACACGGGGATTGAGAATAATCGATGTACCATAACATGGAAGGATGCGTGATTGTGTGTAAGAGGGTGTTGTGAAGTGTTGTGTATGATTGTGTCTGTATGGGTTGGTTTTCTGAATCTATTGGATTCGTGGTGGTCCTGTACTAGCGTGATGGTGAGATCAAGGAAGTTTAAGGAGAGTCAGAATGACCTATCACGCCAATGTTAATGTAAGGAACATTTTCTCAGAAACTATTTAATTTACAGACTTGAAATTTTATGAGAGTGTATATTCATTATTTATAAGTATTTTAACGAAGCCGTTTAAAAAATATTACTAGTTTTTATAATATAATTTTTCTTCATTGTAATCGGTTTTGTTCTTAAGAATATGAACATTTATAATAATATTGTCTCAAGTATTTAAGGTTTTATAAATCCGCCCCGTTAAAGCATATAAACTGCTGTGATACATGCTCTCTTAGAATTTGAGCATCCTCCTATTGGTAGTTTTTGACAAAATGTTTCCTAAAGATGAAACTTTCAAACTTACGAGAAATGGCTCCTTAAGTGTTCAGTGAATTCCTGAAACATATGCTGGACAAACATGACAACCGATATTTTGACGCTATTTAGCCCTCAATTCTTACCAGAAACAGTGTGTACAACATTAGAAAGCAAACTAATTAACTTTTTCTCTTAACGACAGTAGAAAAACACTCACAACGTTGAAGCTACGCCCACAATGTGTCGAAATGGCAACATCCACTTTCACGCGAGGGAACTTCAAAATTAGATAAAAATACTTGTAGATAACAGGCTTATTTAACGCCGAAAACTATAAAGTAATGAATGATTCAAAAATGAAATTTTCATAACTTTTGCCCATTCTGGCTACCCTTATAGATTTGTATTCGTTTTCTATTTCAGTGGTGAATCTTATGTTGTGTAAGGAGTAGTGGGTGTAAGGAGGTGATGTATTGTGGTAAAATTATAAAACATTTAACAGAACATACACAGTCAACAAAACACACACATTTAACAGGACACACACCCGAACCCAATATCGTCAGGACAATCTACTGCCAAAAAACTGAAATACAAAATCTCTCAATATAACATTATTATTACGAAAGCTGACAAAGGCGATTCCATAGTGACTATGGACAAGGAAGGTTGCAACATGAAAGTACACGATTTTATCAATGGCAACAGCGGTATCTCACTTCTAAAAAACGACCCCATCAACAAACACCACACTTCTTTAAAACATGAACTTGCTGATTCTGCTGATGAGTGAATAGGGCTTTAGCCCTATTCACTCATCCACAGAAATTTGTTCCCCGCAATCCACTCCCTCCACGATTGTACGGTTTATCAAAATTCCACAAATCTACCATCCCCATTAGACATGTAGTATCATACACTAACACACAGAACTGCATACAAACTGAACAAAGATATCAAACAACATGTCAATTACATACCTCAGCACACAATATTCAACAGCCCTGATCTCATAAGATTAAAGATTTTCCAGTCCTCGCTAACGTCAAACTTGTTTTTGATGTGGTAAACCTATTTCCGAGCGTACCAACATGGAATTCCTCCGGAGAGTAAAACGCTGTACCCTATTGGATAAAATAAAAAATCGAAGATATAAGACAGGAACTTAACATATTTTCTATCAATGAAAAAATAAATGAATACAGATCACGGTGGATACAGCACGTAGGAAGAATGTCTCACGAAAGGATCCCTCGACATTTCTTTCTGTATAGGCCAAGGCAAAGAAGGGACATTGGCCGTCCAGGATAGAGATGGTATGGAACAGGGAATCTCTCTAATTCGTGATGTGAAGAAAAAGAAGAAAAGAAGAAAAAGAAGAAGGAACACATTAAACGTGCACTTATATTGAAAAAATATAGCAAAGAAATTAAACAGAGCAACAACTCCGTGTTTAAGACACCAGGAGGCAGATTTTCAAACTTTTTTATCTAGTAACTTTATATCAAATAGACTTTCTGTACACATTAAACTGTTTCCATAACACGACGTTCCCTAACGGTACATATCCTTGCATGGTGTCTGACGCCTAGTTCTTTCATGAGCACTGGTAGCTTACCATTTCGACAGGTAAGTCAACAGTGAACTTCCACTGGTCACTATTGGGCACTTTTCTATAATTGAAGAAACGTTGCGCATGCATTCAGTGAACAAAAATTATTATTTTGCTTGCTATTAAAACTGGTGAAAATTTTTAATTGGCTCAAAAATCAACTGATGTCATTGCAGTGCCCGAAGATTCTAGAGTTCGAGTCCCGACGCTCTTAGGATTTTCGACACTAGCTAGTTGTCTGGAGGAGAATTCTAGCGGCTGGCTGTTTGGTATTTTTCGTGGATTGGTAGTTTTTCGTGGTTTCTCCGCTCAACCCCAGCCGAATCCCGGAGCAATACTCCAGCAAACCGGCTACGGACCGCGTGCGATCTTTCCTTCTGCTTGTTTGTTCTATCCTAACCCCTCACACATATTTACACTACATTTACTACACTACTACACGTCGGAAGACCAGTCGGGAGCTTAGAGCTTATTCTGGATGAAGCAGTGCCTCGCTGATGGGTGATACGTGGTTGGGGAAAACCCCACAAGTTGACGTGTAAGTCGGCACCAGATCTCGCCATCCAGCGGGGGAAAGATCACCTTGACCTCCCGTGGTAAAACATGCATTTTCCTTACCGGACTAATGAACTTAGTAGTTGACGTCTCCGGAAACACTATTTCCCATCAACCCAGTGAGTTTAAGCAATAATTCAAATATTAAGTGCATTTCTGTTAATAAATTATTAAATAAATTGTTTTTAAATAAATGTAACTCCCGCTAACACCGGCACAATGGCTTTAGATTTTTATGAGATTCTGCGTTTTCTACACGCGACAGAGTTACGAGAATCGCGGTGAGAACAGCCAGAGAAAGTTTTCTCACGAGCTATTCTCTTCTCACATCACTGTCCAACAATCGGTACTAGAATGCTAAGTATTGAGAACGAAAAAAAACAACAGACAATTGACATATCTCCTCTCTTCTGAAAACTTTACCGCTCCACGTTATGTTACAAAGTTATTTATAAGAACATATGGGAGGACAATTGGTTATACCAACCCTATCAAAGTAATAAACGCAACATTCTTTTTAATTCTCTTTCGTCCTGAAAAGACTAGTCGTAGCTCGGTAAGACAGCGGCACGTTTAAAGGATTTCCATTAATAATCAACGAATTTCACGTAGTGGCAAATTAATTCCCCAGCTTGTTCACGGAGACAGCTTTTTCAGCCGTTTCCCGTCTGATGTTCTCGCAGAAGAGACCCCGTGCGCGGCCCTGCAGGTAGTGAGAGAAACCAAATTACTCTCAGCCAACTTTTGTAGCTCCGGGTGCTCCTTGATTCTGCCGGCACGGGGCGGCGCGGCGGCTTCCACGTTAACACTTTGTGAGGGTTTAGAGAGGTAATTTCGGAGAGTGGTTGCTGCGTCCGATCTGTTCTCACCTGAACGCTTGCGTTTCCACCTTCGAATTAAACTGCGCCGTTTCCGCGAGCTAAGAAGGACTCAGAGCGGGAAGTTGAGCATGATACCCAACTAGCAGAACACACGCTCTGTATCACTGAATTAAGTAAGCTTTTGTGAGATGAAGGAACGCAATTGTGTATTGAAAGTGGTATAATGGTTGAGAGCGCCGGTAAAGGTTTATTAACGCGATTACATGTTTGATTTTAGGTTTTAACTTTGAATCAAATTCTTCGTCTTATTTAAGGATAAATAAAATAAGTTGGAATTAATTTAAATTCGAATTAACTAATAACACTCATCCAAATCTATTTGTGTATGTTTCTGTATATTACTCTATTTTAGTAATGAATGCTTTTTCGCTCAGCAAACTATTTTCCTTCTTTTCACGCACTGATGGAGAACTTTCTGTGGTTTTTCAGTTACATCAGACCTCCAAGACAGGAATGTTATCACAGTGTACGTATGTTCGAATATTAATTAAAAATCGTAAGGGTCTCAAATTTTCTAGAAAATTAATTTATTAAAATTATTTCACCCTGAATAATTTTGGCTATTTTCTAGTGTACTCGAAAGAAGGTGAGATAATTGTCGTAAATGTGGGTGGGTATATACACAGCACCTCTATCTTGCATAAAGAGCCAGGAGATATTCAGTAGTTTTTCATAATTCACTGGACACATTGGGTAGTGATTTTGATGTAGTACGTAGGGTAAATAATCTACAGATCTTTTCAAATTATTACACTGGCAAAATAAATAAATACATAGAAGTTCTTGTGTGATATTACAGCAGAACCCTAGAGCTCTGGAAATCATTTTTAAGAATTAACCTGCTATCCTCCCTCTAACATCATGACTTTTATGAAGAAATGTGCGAAATGAACATTAGGTAGCAGTACTCTCGCGATTACTTGCATATGTCTTCTGTGTGCGAAAGTAAAGGTGTTTTCCATCGTACGTCTCACTCCATATTGTTACATGGTCACGTTTCTTTTAAAAAGTGATCCATTCACCAACTTGGCATGATGTGGTAGATCAGTTTAAGGGTTTTTAACGTGAATACTTATTGTAATTACGTGATTTTAAAGGATTATTTTTTAACATTACGAAATGGGAAGTGTCTATACACAAAGACTTATTGCTAAGAGACTCACAATAATTCAAAAATACGTAGAGTCAGTATATCAATAAGAGAAAACGAAATATAACAGAAAAGTATCTAAAACTGTACGCGAAAACCAAAGCTCTCTCCTCGAGGCATAAGAAAACTAAAAAATTCTACTCTGAAGAACAGAAAAGCTAGTTTTAAAGAATTAAGTATGAATATGAATGAGTATGAAGAACGTGTGTCCCCCAAGAAGCGTGGGAAGAATTCTCTAAGGACAGGACATAAAATTAAGTTGCCCAAGAAAAATTAAAAATTACACCTGTAATGGCAGAAAACGCGTCGAATAGGCATTAGGCCAAAAACATTGGACTTGTGAAGACGAAGAAAATCTCTTTTAGAGATGAATCATATCTCACTGCATCTATCGAATGTTCCAAATATGTTGGACCTCGATGTGGTAAGACGTTCAAATTCAAATGTGTACAACAAAGTGTGAAACATCCCACATCGGTTATGGTATGGGGCGTAATGTTTTCCCTGGGTTCTGGGAGACTCAATACCATAGAGCAAACGATGAAATAAGACCAATTCTTAAAAGTTCTTAACAAAGAACTTTTGTAACAACCTTAGGTAGCAACCTGGTTTAATGAAGTCCCGTACCTCGGTTAATGAAGACTCTGTTTATTCACGACGGGGGACAATGTCATCAAGCTTAAATTATCTAAAATATCCTCATGGAAAAAGATATTAGCGTACTTCCATGGCCGGGAAACATTCCCGATATGAACCCCTCTGAAAGCTTTTGGAGTATCATGAAGAATAAACATAAAAGGAACATTTAAACCAAACATGAGTAGATTGAGGAAATCAATTCATTATGGCACACTAGCTTCTAGTTGAAGCTGGTGCTCACTGTATCCTAATTCGTTCGTGGCAATATCATATTTAGTAGTGCTTTTGTTAACTATGATTTGATCCATTGCTTTCTCTGATATAAGTTTAGAGTAAGTCGGAAATTTAGAAAATGGTAAGTTCATTACGAAATAATCAATGTTTTGTAAACCAAAAAATGTATTTGACTGAATTGATTTGATTGTTTGATGCCGCGCTTTGCATATTTCCGCAACACGCAGCGGAAAGCTGAAATATTTTTAACGTACCAATACACTGAACACGTTTAATTACGCAGTTTCCAAAGTTAAAATGATACATTCACCTTTATGAATGATTGTTATGTGTTAATTATTATTAATATACTAGCTGACCCGGCGAACTCTGTTCCGCCTTAACAGCCGGTCCCATCTTTTTCTCGCGTCGCACTCACTGTGAGAAACTGTACTATTCTTGTTGCACTGCGTACGTGCAAAAACGTGCGTTCTCACACAGGAACGCTGTCGAACGGGATAAACAGTATCCTATGTCCGTCTCCTGGCTCTAAGCTTCCTGCTCACCAAATCGGTACAGCCGTTCTTGAGTTATAAATAGTGTAACTAACACGACTATATATAGATATAACGGCGAACGAAAGGCGGCTATCATTATCGCTTTCCGTTATCAGTGCGGCGTTACAACAATGGGTTACAACAGGCAACAATGGCCGCTAGCATGCGCTAGCATGCTCACCAAATCGGTACAGCCGTTCTTGAGTTATAGTGTAACTAACACGACTATATATATAGATATAACGGCGAACGAAAGGCGGCTATCATTATCGCCTTCTGTTATCAGTGCGGCGTTACAACAATGGGTTACAACAGGCAACATGCGAAATCACGCTGAAACGTGCGAAAACGTGCAAAAACGTGCGTTCTCACACAGGAACGCTGTCGAACGGGATAAACAGTATCCTATGTCCGTCTCCTGGCTCTAAGCTTCCTGCTCACCAATTTTCAGCCAAATCGGTACAGCCGTTCTTGAGTTATAAATAGTGTAACTAACACGACTTTCTTTTATATATATAGATTACTAGCTGACCCGGCGAACTCTGTTCCGCCTTAACAGTCGGTCCCATCTTTTTTTCGCGTCGCACTCACTGTGAGAAACTGTACTATCCTTGTTGCACTCGTGATAATAAAGCTATTGCAGATTATTGTTTTTCTCTCAAACAAAGAAGAATTTCAAAAAAACGCTCTGATATTAAATAGATAATAAAAAAATCTATTACGTAGCAGAGCGTTTTTTTTGGAATTGATTTTTGTTTAAGACAGAAATACAAAGCTGTAATAATAGGGATCGGCTGTTAAAGGCAATAAATAAGCAGATTTTGGAATTCATTAAGTTAAATTATTTATTAGAAAATGCAAATAAAAAAATTAATTAGATTAATCATTCATTACTGTTCCTGTATTTTGGTGCATAGGTGAAGTATATATGGGTATAACGTAAGTATATAATAGGTGTAGTATATATAGATATAACGGCGAACGAAAAGCGGCTATCAATATCGCCTTCTGTTATCAGTGCGGTGTTACAACAATGGGTTACAACAGGCAACAATGACCGCTAACATGCGAAATCACGCGAAAACGTGCGTTCTCACACAGGAACGCTTTCGAACGGGATAAACAGTATCCTATGTCCGTCTCCTGGCCCTAAGCTTCCTGCTCACCAACTTTCAGCCAAATCGGTACGTTCTTGAGATAAAAATAATGTAACTAACACGACTTTGTTTTATATATATATAGATAACGGCGAACGAAAGGCGGCTATCATTATCGCCTTCTGTTATCAGTGCGGCGTTACAACAATGGGTTACAACAGGCAACAATGACCGCTAACATGCGAAATCACGCGAAAACGTGCGTTCTCACACAGGAACGCTGTCGAACGGGATAAACAGTATCCTATGTCCGTCACCTGGCCCTAAGCTTCCTGCTCACCAACTTTCAGCCAAATCGGTACAGCCGTTCTTGAGTTATAAATAGTGTAACTAACACGACTTTCTTTTGTATATATAGATAACGGCGAATGAAAGGCGGCTATCATTATCGCTTTCTGTTATCAGTGCGGCGTTACAACAATGGGTTACCACATGCAACAATGACCGCTAACATGCGAAATCACGCGAAAACGTGCGTTCTCACACAGGAACGCTGTCGAATGGGATAAACAGTATTCTATGTCCGTCTCCTGGCCCTAAGCTTCCTGCTCACCAACTTTCAGCCAAATCGGTACAGCCGTTCTTGAGTTATAAATAGTGTAACTAACACGACTTTCTTTTATATATATAGATTACACTTTTATGAAGAGAGATTTTTCTATCAAAGTTTTTGATTTTCGTATTGTAATGAAACATATTGTCATAAGAAAAAGGAAATTGCAAGTAAAACTATTGTTCTCCTAAAAACTGTGTATTATCAAGTGAAAAAATGCTAAAGTGTCTGTCAATCCATGTAATATTTGTAGAAACTTTAATAATAGAATTTGGCGCTATGCGATTTTCGGCAAGTAATTGTATCTAAATTTTCAAATAGTACGTAAACAGACATAATTATTTAAAACAAAACTGGTGTCCTCATTTTCTATTAACCATCAAAATAAATTTCAGTAAAGTTAGTAGAATAGTCATGCATGAATAAGAGTTATCAATGCCAAGTAAGTAGAATTCATGAACGTGCTTCACTGATGAATAAGCAGCCGGGCAACTTCAAGAAGAGCAAGGATAATCGGACACAAATGTGGGTGCAATGTACAATCACTAATTAGTAACAACGGAAAGTAACTCACACACCGGTGCGTACTTTATAACAAACCGGTCAGAATCCTGACGGAGGAGGGGACTCATCACAATTTATAGTAAATGCCTCAATACATAAAAGCGGAAGTCAAAATGATAAAGATGTGATTTACTAGAATGTAATATACCGTTAATACAACAAATAAAACAATAAAAATGTTAAAAGAAACGCTTTTTATTCACCATGTCTAACCAATAGTGACTGTCCTCTAACACGTATTTCGCAAGTAAGAGAATATTTGGATTGAGGCAAAAAAGGTGATTTTGGGGAAATTATTATCTCTTGTAATAGCTGATATATTCTAAACGACCAAGAGATCATCATTTAAATTACTGATATTTTTATCTACCACGAGTTTATTCAGACTACTCTGATCTGAAAAATTGTTCGTAAATATGCAGGGTGACTCATTGAGACTATTACTCATGATATGATAATGACTCATAATATAAACAATTGCTATAATTTACAATATAACGTGAAATAGCGATGCACTAATTGATAATACACAGTAAGGTATCTTTTTGTATTTTTCAAAATCTTGGTGAATTCGTTGATACACAGAAAACATTGCAAAATGACGCTTAGAAACATGATACTGAGAGGAACAGCCGGCAGTTGTTTACATTTTTTTAATTCAAGTGAGAACGAAAGACTTGTATGACATCAATATTTTTATTTGCCATATTCATCATCACGCCTCATGATTCGCACGTTACGAAATCGTTTTGAAAGACACATTTTTACCACTTTATGGTGGATTTAAACTCTAATACGGTACTGTAGATTGACTGTTTTTGCGTAATTTATGTCTGATTAATAATTGTGTGTTCATTTTCTGCCGTGTTCTCTACACATAAATTACGAAGAATTATTAAAGCAGGTGAAAATATTAATTAACGCTAATTAATATTCAATTATTGAATGGAACATGTTTAACACTGTTAACATTTTATAAAACTTATTTCGTACACAAATATTCATGAACTAATAAAGTTAGCCGTGTTTGGTATAATGTGAAAGCGAGATTGAGTTACAATGATGCAAACATAATTACTAATAATACCAACATAAAATGCATGCTCGGTTAAGCTACTCAATAGCGTCGCGTTATCTATACGAGAGAAATTTCATGTACATGATTTTTTAATACAGTCATTTATATAGTTTGCTACAACAAGCAGAGTTAGCTAGTAAAGTTAAAGGATTGTTCTCTTGTTATTTTATTTGTATTTTCGAGTCTCAAATGAAAAACTGTCGAATGGAAATATCGGGTTAATTCTTAAAAGAAATATTAAAAGATACGAAGTTACCTCATGAATTAATTGTGAAACCAATTTAGATGGATTAGTGACAACATATATTGGCGCTGCAAAGTGCTTCATCGAGAGGTGGGTAGCGTTTCGAACCTGATAGCGGATGTTCGACATTAGCTCATAGCTAGGCCGAATTACGTCATTGCCTGAAGGCTAATTCTAGTGCCGACTGCACTGAACGGTCACTTGCCGTGGCATCTCGGATCAATGATACGTGAATGTCAGAGAAGTACCTTAATAAACGAGCCATGGGTCGCGTGCAATCCTCCCTTACTCATTCATCCTTCTTCGCTCCTCCCCGTTACACACATGCACACGCGCGCGCACGCACGCACACACACACATACACTCATTCAAGCATAACTAATACATGCACACACATACATATATACACACAAGTCGGGAGAGCAGTCGGGAAAAAGTTAGAGCTTGTCATTGCTGGATGTGTGCTCTGTTTGAGGACGTTGCTGGACAGAGAAAACTTTGCAAACCGAGATGTAGGTCAGCTCCTTTACTATCGTGATTTGGTGCAACGCCCTTGTGGCCCAACGCCCTACACATTTCCTGGTTATAACATGCACTACACTGATAGGACTAAGTCCTAAAATACGACGCGCCCGAAAACACAAAACTCAGTCATTCGATTCGTGAAATCAAGTGATATTTCAAAAGACATACACATCTTAATACCATATATTCAGTCTAGTATTGAGTGTTTTTTTAGGTTGCACGCAACTTGAAATATTTACTTGCAATGACGACTCAAAATGCATTATTAGATACATTTGAGATAACATTTATATGCAATTGAATACAAAAGTACTGTTAACTTAATTACGTGTAACTAAACAAATATTTCTATAACAGTAATTGCAGTTAATTGTCTTCAAGAACATCATATGAACGATCTATCTCTATGCTAATATTACTCATACTCATTCCTAAGACAAACATTTTCTAAAAATTGACGAGAACTGTTTAAATCAAAGATCATACAACCAAGTCATATAAAAAGTAGTATTATTTTTAATGTTTCATCTTCTGGTCTAGGTCAACTAGTACCAAGTAAAACTCATTATTACAAAATAAACCCATCATTTGTTCCCCCACTACAAATCTTCTTTTCTTTTCATACAAAGAATATCAGTTGAAGCTTTTTAATTACTCTCGTTTTTCGTTTCCATAGCAGTTGGCTTCGCATGGAGTTCGCGTGTATACCCAGAATACGCAGGATCCAGATGCAAAGCCAACAACCTGAAGCCAGCAGCCAGAAGGAAGCCTGCAGGGAAGCGTGGTGAAGAGCGTGGAGGGAAATCCCAGCAAAACGCGCGTAATTATATAATGAACTCACCGCTCTCACAGCGAGGTTTGTGCATTCAAGACATCACAGCGTTTTAGAAATCGAATTCGCTAACGTGAAACGATAGATATCATTCTGAATACTCCCTTGAATGAGATTGCAAAATAAAATCAGATCAACGTTTCACAGAAAACTACAAATATAATTCAAAATTTCGAAACAAATCAGCCTGTAATCTAGTTTATGAATGTTTGTCTCGCTTATTATGTTATGATCTTGTTGACTTTAAAACTTGCTTTTTGCAATTGAGAGCACTAAAAATCTGTTACACATTTCGAAGTATTTGATTCTAAGATTTTTTCAAAACTTTAGGACTCAAAAGTTGTTTTTCTTCTCGAACAGAGAAGAACACATATTAAATGCACCACATATTAAATGTAAACTGCATAACTCAAAAGGCGATATTCTTTCTGCGTTTGAGTTGTTGAGTATATCATATTCTGTCTTGTCTTAATTGTATGAGTGTCAAATTTGGAACTACAAAGTAAATGTAGTACGTGAAAACCATACATTCGCTCTATTTCTAATTTGAGTTGCGGGAAATCTCAATCATCAAACATTTTATGGAAAGTCAAAATTTTTCAGTTAAGTTAGTATTGCAATTAATGCGCAATATTACCAATGCAATGAGTATAATATTGTTCATTGTAGTTTTAAAACATGTTTCCCACAATAATATCTACGTAAGAGGATAAGAAGTGGATCATTTATACACAGGAATTGCATATGGCACATTCGTCTGATATTTATGGGAGATACCACGGAAAATTAACGACCACAGCAGGCAGCCACTAATTTTTTTCTCCAGGCAGCGATTGAATTCATTCCAGTTACAAGCTAGTGTCACAAATCCGCCGTCGCTGGTGAGCGATCCTTCGGACCGTGTTCCCGTAGGCAAAGCGTTTTATAGTGATCTCCGCACCGAAACCATCTCTCATCCCTGCTTAATTGACTAGAAGATTCATAGGTGCCATATTAATTTCTAAGGGATGAGACTTAAGACAATATCCTCCTCTGTCTTAGGCCGTCGTTCACATTGTTGGTTTCTTCGCCTTTCGTTGTATAAAGATTGCTAGTGGGATCATGAGTGCTTATTTATTTATTTACTTATTTATTTTACGTCAACATCGTTAAAAAGTGTGTGTGTGACGTGGTATGGAGAAAAGTGAATTCCGTGAAAGTTTTCATAATTCTGTGATTCCTATACTACAATTTTGTATACAGAAAGAAAATGAGCGTTTTTTTGCAAGGATTGTTAACACAATATTCGCTCCGATGTAATAAAATATATTTTCAAAGGTAAATCAGAAATAAATTTTGGCTCTTATCCCTCATCATGTCCTTCGTCAAGGAACGACTGCACCGACGGAACGCTTCTTCCTGCAACGACATCATGGAGAACGGTAATTTGAATAACTATATGTTCCACTGCATTCTAGAAGACGTGCACAGATAATGAAGTTACATTTATGTCTAGAAGGAAAACAAGGGGTCACCTCACATTTGGTCAAAGGATCCGGGAAACTGGACGAAAACGCTGATCGAGATGGGGTGTTGAATAACGCCAATGATAGGTAAGTGAGTATGGAATGGTTTTCTTGAAATGGAATGATATTCCGATGGTATTGGACAGCCAGGCTTGCCCAATCACAAGGTGGCTCGAAGACAGAGCCTCCGCCTACCCGTACCTGAAATGTGCACCAAGGCCGCTGACTCACCTAGTTAGACACTCGTACGCATTCAGTGCGCTTCATTTAATGTGATCAATCAATGAACAGTAAAAAACTGTGCGTGACGTACGGAGGAGCAATATAATCTCCACACGTTTTCTTGAGCTCTGGAATCACTTCCCCGCCTTTTAACCATAAATGACGAATAAATGCCTCAAAGCAAAATTAAAAATATTTGAAAATATAATTTTTTTGCTTCCGAGTTATAGAAAACTTATTTGTATCGGTAAAAGGACTACAGATTTGAGACGTTGTTCGGCAATACTGTGATGCACAATAAGAACGAATATCTATATTTAAATATCTCGTGAGGTGGGCGATTTTTGTTCGATTTGTCGTGTACAGAGAAAAGAGGCACATGACAGATACACGTTTTTATACTGTCAATTCCAAATGCACATTGTGCCAAATCCATAGGCTACAACATATACTCGCTCTCGATCAATACAGCAAGAAGACCAGACATGTCCGCTCACGCGCATATATCTCCTCTCACTCTCCTTAATTCAATGGGATGTCAATGCATCGAATTCGATCAAAATTAGCCGAGCGGCAGCTCGATTTAATGCGACGTAAATTGATGGCTTTGAAGTTACCGGGGTCTTCCGGTAGCGCCGAAGCCCGCTTGCCGAAGGACGAGGGCATACAGCAGGAAACGCGAGGGAAGCTTCGCTCTCTCCCTCCCGAAGCTGCGGTTTCCGGGATAGATACCCGTTGGTGTACACACAGAAACGCAAACAAATAACCAGAACAAACACCAATACGAACGTCCCGCACAATTTGAAAGGACAAGCTGAGAACTACAAACACACCCAGTGAACAATGTGCAGAGATGGGCGAATGTTTAGTGTTGGAACCTTCATAAATGTACACGCGATTTACGCATGGTGTCTTTCTACGTAGTGTTTCTCCTAATATTTAATTAAACCGGTTTCCCAAAATTCCATATGACCACCTTCAGGGACCAAATACTAAAGTGCGTTTGGGAAGTGATTTCTCAAAGCTGTAATTTATCATCGTTCATTGAATTTTGTAGTGAATCAGTAATGAAGTAGATTTCACACCAACTAAAGTATGTGGATGATATCTAAAATATGGTTCAACTTATAAACAGAAGTATATGAATATAATTTAGAAATAAATTATAAACATTTTTCAAGTACACGTGGTTTTTATTGTTGCATTAGTGGTGATACAACAGCATAAACTTTTTGTATTAATTGTAACGGTTACGGTATAATAAGCAACGTCTATCACAATAACCCTTCATTCTACTCTAGAAAAACTCCCAAAGAAACGAATCCCGAGTAAGTAAAAATGTCTGTTTTTATTTTTTATGAATAAAAAATAAAAATGGCTCTTCAGCGATTGAGTGCAGTTTATTGCGTTCTATTCAAACAAAATACATATGGTCAGACAAGCAAACAACAATGTCTTGAAAACACAATGCACTCGTATAATTAAATCCTATATTTGTACTAGCATTCTCACGTATTATAATTTTTCAATCCCGTTACAAAGCACTTTTACGTTTCAGAGTGTGGTTTTTCCGTATAAAGCCTACATATACAATTTCAACTTTTGGACTATTTCCAACACAAAACAAATATTAATTCATATTTCGCCTACATATAAGGAATTAATTTATTCATTGTTGTACCAACAAGGTCGTTAGCGGCATCTACGTTTACATTTTATAGAGACTTTATATGCTATCCTTGCTCAAAAATATGATCGTCTATAGTAAGCACGGATGCAAATAGCAGTGTTGCACTTGCAAAAAGATATTTTTTTAAAATCCCAAAGTTGAACTGTAACATTTTACACGATCAAGTGTGTCATTGATGGACGGAAGGGCGATTTCTAGATATCAGGTTTCTCTGATTTGCAAGATTCAGAAATAATGTACGCCAATCTAATTGCGATGCAGCCACACATGAAAGCACTTGCAAAGTTATGTAACATTAGGATGCATTCCCTGCGTGTTGAAAATCCGATGAGCCGAGTAAACACATGTAATGGAATTTGTAATCTGAATTCCACATAACAACATACTTCACGATTCACAACATAACATACTTCATCTCTTGCTACGAATTTTAATCCGAGGGATAACGTCACAAAAAAGACAATCATTCAGCCGGATTTCGTAGTTCGTACACGGAATCCACGATCTAAAGAATGCCGCTAGAGCCGCATTTTTTAACGATAGAGAGTTATCAAACTTTTCAAAGAGAATATTAGCTTACGTAACAACGGTGCGAAACATGTTTCAGGCAAGAGTCGAGTTTCCTGTCCGCGCGTAGCGAGAACGACAAAGAGACAAGTGCGGGAATCACCTCCCACCCGTGTTGCTTATTCCATTTTTTAATACGCCGTGAGCGGAACACAATGCGTCAAGTAAAGGAATATAAATTAATGATCAAATAATTAGAAATACTTTGCTTGTAGAAAAGTAAATGGTTTCCAGTAAATGTCGTAACACTTTTGTTATTATTCGTCCCGGCTGGGGCGGCGCCCCGCTAGTGGGAGAGCCCTGGTTAAGGGGAAAACCCGCTAGCCGACGGTAGGTCGGCGCCGAATCCCGCCATCCAGCGGGGGAAGATCATCGCCATCTCCCGAAGAAAAAAACATTCACTACACTTACGGGACTAATGACCTAAGCAATTGACGCGCCCGGAATCAGTAACCAACCAAACCAACCCAAATGCAAGTCTCGCCATGTAAAATAACGTATTAACTAACTAAAACGGTTGAGCGAGTACGAGTGAGCACATTGAATACTATATTGCAGCGTAGTCCTGAACAATTGGTTATAGAGAGACTCAGAGAGAGCTTTCTTACCCTCCCGCACCTTTTCCTCTCGGCCTCATTACAATTTTTCGGGTAGTTGCCTTCATTTCGGCACTTTGCCTCTTTTTTCAAGTATCGCACACTTCCACTAGGTGTCATTCCAGTGCCATGGGCGGACCCTTTAAATGTCACGGTTCGTCTGTCAACACAAATAGAATCCAGGTTTGCAAATAGTAAATGCAATCTAGCTTTACTTTCACACGCCGATCTCCTACGTAATTTCATGCCATGTAGCTGCTTGAAGCGCCACCTTCCTGTAGATAAGTAAGTTTGTTTTTGTGACCTGAAAAACTGACATAACAGTAATGTTTTGGGGTATTGAAAAATATGATGAGTTCTGGCAATGGCTGCTCATTTTTAATCCAATACGTTTGTTTGGATCTTTTAAATAAATCACTTTTCATTTACATACTAGTGTCATCCAAACTTTAACTTTCCTTGTCGGATCTTCTCCCACCTTATTCCACTTGTCGAACATGTAATTCGTTTTATTCCTGTCAACGCGTTACGATCGATCTCATCCCCGCTCCAACCAATTCTCATCCCTTCTTCATCCCCACCCCTTCCCTTCTTGATCCTTCACTCATCACTTCTCAACTCCCACCTCATCACCTCCTCATCGTTTCATCCCCTCCTGCTGCAAACGACACCAGGAGAAGGCGATGTAAGCAATACCGCGACCTCGCAGAGATATTTGTTGGCGGACTAAATTGAATTTTTTTTTAGATTCTGTAACAAGAGTTTCGTTTCCATTATTTTGTCGCCCGTAGGCAGATACGAGCTTGTCACCCTTTTTTTCAGACACCCGAGTCAGATGTTATGTTTTTCCAATTACTTCATATACAGCGCCGTCTATTCATTTTCGCATCAGAAAATTCGTTCCTCATGATCAATAAGCCGTCTACATGTCAAGAATACGCATTGAAATGCGCGTAAACCTCGTGCTAATATTAAATAATTTTTTACGTAAATCCATATTAGCTTTATGTTTTCTCAATTACAAAAGATGGAATGATTTTCGCGTTAGTGCTAGGGCTACAGGCAAGAAACATGGCACTAGAACAAATTTGAAAATTTGAACCAAACTTATCATTAGACAATTTTGTTGAAACTAACTGGAAAGCTGTAATTTGTTTTTGTATACACAAGAAATAAATATTAAATCAATATATTTCACTCCAAGGTATAAAAAATTGATTCCCTAGAAAATTTATTTTCATGGGTCGATATCTATTTTACGTATGCTTAAAAACGAGTTTGTATATCAAGCATCGCTGCGCATGATTGTCGTTACGAAATCATTGTTTTTCCTTCCTTCTGCTGAGCTTTCATGTCAAATTATCGGTAAACGATTTTACTATTTCTTAAGGCACGTATCGCTTTAAGTGTTCTTTTACACTATATCACCCTGGGACTCAAACGCTAATTTACTTGTCAATTTCTCACAATGACTTGTAATCTTGTACCTCGGACATTATAATACCTCTGAGCCTTCCTACATTTACAATTTTGAATACCACGATTTTTCACAAGGAGCCGACACAACAACGGCCTCATCACATTCTCCGTTACTTGTGTCATTCTGTACCTCAGTAAATATGCGAACTGATTAGGAGGATTTAATTTTCTTGGATGTTACAAGTAGCAAAGTTCGCCTCCGAGGTATGCAATTATAATTACGCATGCGTAAGTGATGTTGCCGCAGCAGGCATTCACCCTCGCCTGTATTCCAAAATTTACGACCAGTCACTGATAACAATACTACTAAAATCAGATAATAATAGTTGACAATGTTAGGCAAATACGTACGTCATATTATCCTATAGTGATTTTGTATTTCTTTTTATCCTAAAACTTACTTTTGAAGTTATTTATGAAATTCTCTGATGCTATATTGACTTACGTCTTTTTAAATTTATTGTTCCTTTTACATAATAATTTTGCACATTAGAGATCCTATTGTTGGTAAAAGTATTAGGAGAACACATTGCATTGTACAGAACGTATTTCCTCTTCTCTTTCCGCGTGTTTCCGACATATTTTGGTTATCTAGGAATGGGTTATACAAATACCAGGTGCGTGTAAACGCGTTCCAACAGATTCAGCGTGTAACGGAATGTTCATTATTTAACAATGCAAATTATAAGTTCGTCATAGTTGTATGATATAATGAAACTAAAGTGCTTACGCAAGATAATCTTTTCTCCCGTCTTAGCCAGAGGGGTCAAATGGTAAGGATTTTTTTCTGCAATTTTCTTTGTCAACCCGATCTTTTACGAGTTTGCAAACCTCAATTTCGAATTCAGTTCCCCAACAAATCTACAGAACCACCGAGATAAACTTCCGGATTTTTTTCTGAGTCGAGTTTTCTTGAGCACCAGGCGTATGGACTATCAAACAAATATACATTTTGAGAATCCCATGTTACAAAAAGGTTTCTGGGTATGAAATTTCTCCTCCGCTGTGCAGTACTACTTTATTTGAGAAACACTTAATTTGTAAGTCCTTAATCACAAATACATTATAAACAATTACATTACATTACAATTACAAATACATTACAAACAATACATTTAGCGAACAACCACACAGTGCACCGGTGTCTCAAACCAAATTGTAACACAGGTAAGATGTCGCTACCGGTAATTCACAACTGGCTCTGGTAACGGTACGAGCTTGGAGCTGCTTTCAGACGTCTACAGAAATGCTGGTGTTTTAATGCTCGCTGTAAACTTTGAAGCAGTGTTGAACAATTTTCAATTATCTAAGCAGCAGGTAAAAGCGCTTCTGCCGGCATTAAACATATTACTTATGCAAATTGGATATCCGAACTATGTGACAGCTAAATTTGTGATTGCTATCTCAGATTAAGTAACTTCCTTTTACAAGAAACTTTTTACAAGATAATATGTCATCCAATTATTTAGAAGGCCGTTCTCTCGTAAAAAACTTTTTACTTACATTTCCGAAAATTGGAGTCAATAGCAATTAGAGATCAATACAGTTTTGGAGGTGTACAGCATTTCCCTCATCTTTTGAAAACAGACAAAGGTAGTTGTATGGTTGTAATTTTTCAAAATTACGAAATACGAAACTCTAATTCAAGTATTAGTACTTGCTATTTTTAAGGTAACATATACAAACGTTACGAGTATTGAATTCATTCAAGATATCTAGCAATTGAAATGATAATAATTAATATACTGCTAATGTAAATAATAAATACTACGCTGCCGGCCTGGATAGCCGAGGTCACTAAGGCAGGACGGCCGTAACTTCTTCGGCTATGTCGCAGGTTTGAATCCCGCCTCGGGCGTGGATGTTTGGGAGTGTTCGTGTTTTCCTTCCGTGTTATTCGTATAGTTCCTCTCACACTTAAAACAATCACAGTGGTCACTCTAATACTAAGATGTTAAAAAGCGACTGTAAAGAACATTGTACTACAGAGGTAAAAAATTGCATTTTGTTTATCTATATCCCATGCTTTCAGCAGATTTAAGTCCCTAGTGTGAGTAGCGAGAAGACGAAGAAAGTTTAGAAATACATCATTTCGCGCTGACTAGACTAATAGGGGAGACGGATGTTCAATTGATTTTCAGTTGTAAGGAAGAGAACCCTACATTTACCATATTTCGAATCTTCCTGCTGAATCGTTGCAATTTATTGTGTGGATTAGCAACGTAATTGCTAATATACTGAAGGTACATTAGCAATTACGTATTTATATCTATGTCTTGAAGTTTATTCTCTTTACTCTTCTAAAAGTACTAAAAGAGAAGTCTGTCAACCTTTACTTAACACGATTCAATATTTATCAGGATTACGTCAACGAAATACAATACAAGATATTCTTAGCCCGTGGTGAATTGCTTCAGGAGGTGACAAGCCCCATCTCACGGTTTCTCATTACGGGAGGTCAAGAAGGTTTTTGTTTATCGGGTGCCATCGCCACGTTGCGCCATCAACTTTTCCTTCGACCTTTCCCCCCGATCCCCCGCCCCCACTCCGCCATCCGATCTCGCCATTCTTCTCCGACGTGTCGCCCGATACCTTCATCGACCCCTCCCCCTTTCACCGCGCAACCGGCTCGAGCCGTGAGGGCGGGCAGGGGAGGGGGAGGGATGACGGCAGGCGCGCCGAAGGGGTCGCTGCGGATGTAGCAGCAGAGGCGGCAGCGGCGTCGGGGCGTGGGTTGTGCCTTTGAATCGCCGAGTCAGGGAAGAGAAGTCCCAGGAGCAATGGCCGTCAGGTGGCGACGACAGCAACTCCCCCTCCCACTTTCGACCTCCTTCCTCGCCCCCCTCCCCCTCCAGCCCTCGCTTCCTACTCCCTCACGCACTCCGTTCAGCCTGCGACGTCGACGGCGGAGGTGCGGCGGGGGCGTCGGCGAAGACGGCGGGGGGGGGGGGGTTGAACACCCCCGACCCGGAGCCCCCCGATGCCGCGCGGCGCGTAGCACCGCGAGGAGCGCGGGGGCGTGGCGGCGAGGAGCGCGGGGACGCGGTCGGGGACCGGCGAGGAGACGAGGTCCCGTCGTCGCCTGCTGCTACGCCTAATATGCGTTCCCGTAACAGCCAGAAGGCTTCGGCGGATATTGGGGGGAAGTGCGCGTCGCGGGAACGCCTGCGGGGGCGGCGGGGGCGGCGGGGGCGGCGGGGGCGGCGGGGGCGGCGGGGGCGGCGGGGGCGGCGGGGGCGGCGGGGGCGGCGGGGGCGGCGGGGGCGGGGGCGGCAGCGGGGGCGGGCGGGGGCGGCGGGGGCGGCGGGGGCGGCGGGGGCGGGGGCGGGGGCGGGGGCGTCGGGGGCGCGGGGCGTCGGGGGCGTCGGCGGCGGGGCGGCGGGGGCGGCAGGCGGCGGGGGCGGCGGGGGCGGCAGGGGCGGCGGGGGGGGGGGGGGGGGGGGGCGGGGGCGGCGGGGGCGGCGGGGGCGGCGGGGGGGGGGGGGCAGGGAAAGGGACGGAGGGCGGAGAGGGCTGGGGGCGACCAGGGAGCCGATCCATTTCGCGGGGAAATTGGTGGACACGCACGCGAAAGGGAATGTGTCACCGTGTCATCCCGCGAATGTCATTTGCATAACGACAAGTACGCCGCGCGGGATCTCATTTGAGCGAGGCCCCTGTTCCGACGCGTTTTGACTCGTCGTCTCATCTGAAAGTACGTGACGAGATAACGCGCGCAAGTACCGACGGCGACGCCGGATTTCATCTGCATTGCATATGGAGGATATTCAAGTGCTTTGCTCGATATGCTGATGGGGAGAATCGATGATTATACTATGCGGGTTTCTCCGTTCAGGCTCATCATTTCTGTTTCTTATGGCGCATTTTTAATTATTTTTTTACAGTGGTAATTTAATTAGTGATCTGATGTGATCTCAATGTGGTTATAAAATAATTACCACATTTAAAATATAAACCCATATTTAAAATAAAATAAACTGAAGAAAGGTATGAAGAAATTTTGAATTTGGGTACTTTCTTTCGAACTTCCCCCAACCAGGATTTGCCTCTGAAGTAATACTCATCATTTTTATTTTTTAAAATTACCTATTTAACAATTGTACGGAGCGTAAAGGGAGTATAGATAGAGTGTAGTATACGTAGTACAAAGTTTTGTAATGCTAACCAAACACGGCGAAATTTTGACGAAAGTATAGGATTTGAGGCATTTTTGTATTGAAAAAAGTACTACTAAATTCGGTAAACTATGTGTGACCGAATTTTTAAATAAAACATTTTCAAAATATTCGTGGCATTCACATACGCTTTAGACAAGTGATAATTAAAAAAAAGAAGTAAACAATATATTCTCAAAAAACGGTCTCAATTTTTTCCTAAGTTTTTTGTAGATATAGAACACGATAGGTTGAATTGCACATCAAAAGTGCAATTCTCTTTTAAACATTCCAGTTTTCAAAAATTAAAAATATCTCCTTTTCGAATCTTTTTTCGCATTACATCGTTAAGAGAGTTTCATAAGCAATGGTATTAACATTTAAAAAATTCACGTAGCAATAATTACGAAATCGCTATCAATAATGCACGGAAGTATGTAGTGCGGTTCAGTATTTCAGTATTTTTCCTATCTCTTTTCATTTCATTTCTTCCCTGCACATGCAATGTTTTCTCAGATTATAGTACTAAATGAGACTTTAATCTTCTTTCTCTTCGTTGTCATAGAATAATTTGATATCTCACTATAATCATAAAATGGACTTTTTACAATAATTTGACATTTTAATAAATTTATATTTGAACTTTATTCAATATATTTTAATAACCGGCGCATTTAAATTACTGCAATTTTCGTTTTAAATTATTTAGCTGAGAGACGATGAGCTGTTTTAATTAGGATGAATTTTGCAGCAAATCCATAGGTTTCGAAAAAGGGTTGAAATATTCATCTACAATTTCTGAAATCAAATATGGAATTATTTTAGATTCAGAATTAATTCTCTCATTATCATATTTTTGAGGGACTCGAAATTCGTATTCTTAGGGTGCACCAGTTATTGTTGCCAGAAAATAATTAACGCGAGAAGATGTATGAAAGATGGCAACTGAGGACACTGAAAATATAGTGAAACATCTTTGAATGACCATCCCCATTAAACGACCGTCCCTCTCAAGACCGATTTTTCTTCGAACGGTCACTGAAACGTACATATTGTATGCAAATTATCTGTCAACTGACCACTGCTTGCCCCGAATACCGACCAGCCCCTTAATAGTAATTTTCTTAATATACCCCTATTAGGAGACCATTTTCAGAAAAATTGTATTTATAGAGTACACCAAATTTTCAGTAGTTACAATGAAAATAGTGGACGTAAATGGCATTTGCGCGACTTTTTCTGTGCATCAGCTTCATTCTCGAGGAAATCGGAAGGGTGGTAGGTTCCCGGAATCAAATAACAATTAACAGTGGCCCAAGATATCATAACACGGCTGCTCGTGCCATTTCAGTTTCATTTCTTCTAAAGTGACAGCGGTTATGAAAGAGACCGAACGTTTGATTCTTCGAATTAACAGAGCCTTCTTTACCATTCCTTCCTGGAAGAACGTCTGGTGCGGTAGAATATCAATGTTGGAAATCAGGGCTAACAACTTGACCCGTGACACCCGTTGCCTCGCGAGCGGAATCTGAGCCCAGGGCTCACCCAAGACCCATCGCTAGATGATCTGTTTTTTCTGTGACGAAATACGAGAAAATCAAGATTTTGAGCTCTTAAGAGACGATGTGCTGTGCATACCAAAATTACAAATTGAGATTACAGAAGAAAATGGAGGAAAATTGAGATTATACAAGAAAATGAAGGATAGAAATCTGGAAATGATTCAATCGTTTAATTTCACCTAAGAGGAGATATAAATATTTTGAAATATATTTAAAAAGATATAAAATATAATTCTAAAAAGGCATTTACGACAAAAACACAAAAGAAAATTTTGTCAAGACGATTCATTTTTCATAATTCGAGGTCATAAACTGCAAAATGTTCCCTAAACTTTGCTTTCCTAAACATCTGATGTAACAATAGAGCAAATATGGAAAAAACTTAGATTCCTCTATTAAGCGACAACCCTCCCCCCAAAAAAAGACCACATTTTTACGGAAACAAGAGTGATCACTTAATACATGCCTCTACATTAACGTGGAAAATTAATAAAGAATGAAAGCTGAGAAACAATAAAAAGGTATTTTTTAAGTTGGAACAGTGTCACTGAAGAACCCACCATCTGCATGGGAAAATGCTGGCGCCGAATGTTTACGAGTTACACTGTGCACACAAAATGTGTTGTCGGTAAATTGCAAATCGAACATTATACTGTTCAGTAATAAATTGTTTAAGATTTGTTTCATTACTATAATATCGTGTACTGCTACTAAAGAGCTGAACAGTTATTATCAGTGTCATATGTCTCTGCCCGATAATATTTTGACTTCATAGATTCTGTGACGCTTCCGCATATCATTATAGATATCACCGGAAACATACAAAAACATTTCATTCAGAAGACAAATACACATAAATTCCGGCTTGAAATAAATTTTGTATGATAGGTCATTTTTAAAAATAGTGAATTTACTCTTATGAATGTCGTTATATTCATATTGTATACATTTCAGTTTTTAGCGGAGTATAAATTATGCTCAGCAATTCGACAAGCTATACATTTAAAACCACTACGACTTTCGCTTCTATCATCAACGCGACGAGACACAACTATGCTTTTACATTGCAAACCCTATTTTACATGTTGTATAATGGGCAAGGGCGGGGCAAACCTACGCATCAACACACTAGCAAAACCGTTCCCCGGTTTTCCACCCATCGACTCTACACTTCAACGCTCTTTGCATGACGCCACACACGGCCGGCCCGGCACAGCCAACGTTAATAACTGGGAACAAATACAAACATTTCCCACTGCAGGACATACGCCGGCCCCGTACGCGTTCACAACCACGACACATTTAACGCATGCAAATAGCCCTTCTCAGTGAATGGATTGTGGAGAAGATAACTTCACAGTGTGCGCCCTGCTGAAAGAGCTGAAGGATTCTTTTGTTCGCGCTGGGGGCAACACCCGCTGTAATATCGAAGCTCGGAAAACATCTCGTCCACCGTGACTCCTCTCTCGGCTCCAACCCCCGGCACAAACAGTAGGACGCCACGCCGAAAAGGGGTTTACCATGAAAGTATAAAGTAAAAA
The DNA here is from genome assembly GCA_011170035.1 of Teleogryllus occipitalis. Taxonomy (NCBI): domain Eukaryota; kingdom Metazoa; phylum Arthropoda; class Insecta; order Orthoptera; family Gryllidae; genus Teleogryllus; species Teleogryllus occipitalis. The sequence continues at coordinate 18,154 of BLKR01004097.1, read as the reverse complement.
TGGAAACTTAACACAGATCTCGACGAGGTGCGTGGGTAAATATGCAAATAACAAGAGATTAGAAAAAAAATTAAACAGCGCTCAGGCGAAGTTACACATCCGGATTACTGTTGCGTAACAGAGATGGATGGTGCGGAAAGGCTTTCGCCCGCTTTCTCTCCTCCGTACAAAAAAAACTCGCTTGAAACAAGGAGTGAAGTATATAAATGTTCTATGTATTACAATTACTAATTAAAGGTACTCATCAAATTATTAAGTGTGTTGGATAATGTATATTTGTGTTCGTAATTTCCATTGAGAATTTAAGTTTTATTCATCATTCAACTTCCTTGCTTAAGAAATCCTCATTAAGAGTTGATTCGTTTCTCAATATACGCTTTGTATAAGAGAGATAAGAAGCACCTTAAATAACTGAAATTAAGACGAGTTATTTCTGTTGTAAGATACAAGAAGGAACTAAGTAAGTACGTGGGAAACAAAGAAAGTGTTAATTGGGAATTCATCAAATTTTAGAAATGAAATTTAGAACAAAATATTTCATTTAATTCACTTTCAATAAATAATTCGATATTATGCAAATAATTATTACATTAAAATTTAAGTGCAGAAAAGGTAAATTAGCGAGGTATCAATTTATCATCAGGAAGCCGGAATGTATTCTGTGGGGAGTTGTAATAAAAGGCCAAGATACACTTTTATCAGCTTTGTGATAGTGATAATAATAATAATAATAATAATAATAATAATAATATAGAAATATCGTGACAGCATGTGAATACGAGCATTTATTGGAACCAGCATCAATTCTTTGTGTGTTTGCGTGAACTACAAAAGTGTTAGAATGATTTAAAATAATGTACTTGAATTAATTGAAAATTTTGTAGAATTTTTGTCCCTAGGGGCTGCATTTAATCATATTGGAGATGTTTTTTTAAGAGGATCCAATAATTCATTTAAATATAAATATATAAAAAATTGACACCAAAAGACGATTATTTGGTTTGATTTATTTTCGTTAAAAACACACACACACACACGCTAAAAACTGTGTGTCGTGTATGTGTGGGGGGGGAGCATAATCAGCGCACGTTTTGGGGAGCAACAATATTTCTTTCCCACACATTTACTCCAAGTAGTTGAATTTCTATAAAAGCGGCATTTGAAAACTACAAAGTTGATTTGATAATATTGCTAACAAACTAACAACCCACATCCCCAGCAAGGGATTGCCTGCTTGAAATGCAGAACTGCATTTTTGCGTAAATTTCGTGGGCTTATACGTGTTTTCCACATTAATTTTGTGTTCAAAAAAGTCGTAGATATTTAACAGACACATATTTCGGAATACGTGGTATACTTCTGTCACTCATTTTTAACGAGACATGTGTTGGGACGTCGAAGAATGAAAATATTAACCTCCGACTTTATAATTGATTGATGTTTCCGGGAACATCAACTATTACGTCATAATGAATGTTTTAACGTGGGAGGTGGCGGTATTCCTCCTCACTGCATAGAGAGTTCCGCCACCGACGTACATTTCCACTTCAAGTAGAATACGCCGCACCAGCCGGGACAAGCTCTAACACTAAGCTCCCATCATATCTGTGTATGTGTGTGGTTGTTGGGTGTGTAAGTGTGTGTAAGGGGGAGTCTAGAAGAAGGAAAATTTGCACAGAGTCCGTGATCCATTATTTAACGTACTACTGCTCCGGCTTCTTCAGGTATCGATCAGAGAAACTACGGAAAGCTCCTGATCAGTGCAGTTGACCACTAGAATTCTGGAGACAGCAGCTGAATTCGACTAAGCTATCTAGCTTATGGCGAAAATCCGTCACCGTCAGGACCCGAACCCTGGACGTAACGGTCAGAGTGCCTATAAAGGCATCGGCAATGCTGGCTGTGGACTAGACTCTGCCGGTCGAATTTTCGACATCAAGTTTTATGTAAGAATTTTGAATTGATTGATTGTTTGATTTATTGTTAGAGATTCCGGGCGCGTCAACTACTCAGGTCATTTATCCCGTAAGTGTAGTGCATATTATTTCATCGTGAAGTGGCGGTGATCATTTCCCACTGGATGGCAAGATCCGGCGCCGACCTATCGTCGACTAGCGGGGTTTTCCCTAAGCAGGTATCTCCCACCAACGTGGCACCGCCCCAGCCAGGACAAGTTCTAAGTCCTCGGCCGGTCTCCCAGCATGTGTAGTAGTATAATGCATGTTAGTGTAAGTGTGTGTGTGTGTGTGTGTAAGGGGTGTGGATAGGACAAGAAAGAAGAAGGAAAGATCGCGCGCGCGCGCGGTCCGTGGCCCGTTTGTGAGGGTACTGCTCCGGCATTTGCCTGGTGTTGACCGGAGAAACCATGGAAAACTACCGATCAGAGTAGCCAACCTCTAGAATGCTCCTCCAAACAGCGACTGAATTCGACCTAGCTAACAAGCTAGTGTCGAAAATCCTTTCGCCGCGCCGTCAGGGCACGAACGTAAGACTTCCCGGTCAGAGGCACTGCAGGGTCATCAATACTGAACCGCCGCTCCCGGTACAATGTTGAGCTCATTGTGTCAATGGGTGCCATAACACCATGTTAAATGCCTGCACTGTCTAAAAATGTAGTTACTGTGAGTTTCTTGCTCTATAAAATACGTTTCCCATTTGAGAAGAAAGAGATCATCTTCGTCAATATATTATTATTATTATTATTATTATTATTATTATTATTATTATTATTATTATTATTATTCAGATAGCCGGCATTCGACGACTTTGCCGTCATCATCAGTCTCGCTGCTTTCGGCAAAAGTTGGTGGACTGTGCCTTCTGTATCTACTGCGCCTAATTGCCGGGGAGGGATGAGCGAGTAATGCGATATGTACAACTGGCAACTAAAGTATTTTGAAATCGTTTAGTTCTGAAATAATAAAATTGTCTAGGTTGTGGGCAACGGCTTGAATTCACTGTGTGAATTTCACCGCGATTCACGCAAATGAGAGGTAACTCAATTGGTTTCCAGTATCAAACGCTAATATTATCATTACAATACACACATATGGGAGTATAAATATTTCAAATTTGTCGGAAAATATTCAATATCTTGGCATTGTTTATAGTGAATTGGAGATTTGCTTTTAGGTTTTTATTTTTCTTATACGTTGCATTTTTTGTAACCCGTCATGCCTTTTCGGCAGAGCCATTGAGCATTTTAGCCTTTTGGACAGATATATGAATAAATACCCCGTTAAGGTTTTCTTTTGTCTCGTAACGTGGCAGTCAGTGAATGCCCTTTAGCTTTCGACCGTAGGCGCAGCGCCGTTACTAAGTGAACTACCAAGACAGTCACCCATTCCGGAATCCGAGGTGTCTTGAGTTGCTTATCTTCCGTGGCTTCGCGGAGCACAGATAAGGAATTCGGCTAACGACGCCGGTTTATTGAAAATTGATAATACAATGCTAAGTCATTCAATGTTACACAATATTACTTGCTTCACGAGGGACATTAAATAGAATAAAAAATGTGAATTACATTTAGATTACATAAGAACCTGTTTAATGTTGATTTAGGTTACTCTAGCTCGGTTAGTTGTTCAAAAATGAAGTTTATTCAATGGAATCTGGAATTCATTTCGCAAAGATGTTAATCAAGCGAGTTTTAAGTGAGTGTCTGTTTGAGAGGATATGTTCATTTTGTTTGTCACAGTACTTTCTGTTGTCTCTTAAAATATCTAGTTGTAAACTGAATATAAATAGTTGTAAACTGAATTTTAAATAATTTTTGCCGTTTGTAGTTGTAAAGTGTGATTTCGTGTTAGGATTGATCTCGCAACTTTAAATGATATTGAGATTCGGTAAAAAAAGACGAATAATGTTCATTTTATGATTAATTGACATTTATGAAATTGGTTCTTCAGCTAATACTGAATAATGCTGCGTTTTGTTACAAGCAGATTGTATACTAAAGCGTCTGATTCTATACAAGAACGTTTTCTTTTACGATTATACACCGATTCAGTTGAATAAGTTGACTTTGTAGATTTACTCAGGGATGGGAGTTGAGAGTTGCTGTTGTCCCGAACCTGGCTGAGGCGGTGTAGATTTGATGAGAAATTATTAACCAGTAAACCTTGTAAAACCCTTGGTGACACATGAAGCTGCCAGCTGTTACCATAAAGTTAATTCCATTTTTCGTGTCTTGATCACTTCAAATAACTTAAAAATAAAATAAACGATCTCATTTTTCAACAAATATATTCTTATTTCGCTTTCTTCACTTTTAAATAACAGTTATTAATAGTGTGTATCTCTTCAAATTAGTTTTGTATTTCACTGAATCATACTTCAAACGTTATTTTCTTTCAATGCCACAATTCAAATTAATTGTAATTATATATAATTTGAAACATTTCTCATTTGAAATAAACCGTGTAATTGTACTGCTACTGCGTACAGATGAATTATTCCGCCAAGAAACTAGTGATATAAATTAAATAATACGTAGCTAATTGACGAATGAAATAATCACATGTAGTTGCATTGGGTTTGTATTCACGCATAATTTACACAGACACACATGTACTATTTAGTGTAACTGATGAACGTACAATCCTTGCTACGCATCTAAGCAAGTCCAAAATGTATCCAAAATGTATTTCAATCACATTTTTCCCGTATTAATGTGATAATCAGTAACACCTACTGAAAACTCTGGGCAGTAATAGCGAATAATTCGTAATGCAGAATATTGATCTGATCTAGAAACTGTTTGCGAGGTTAGTTACAGCAAGGCAGTAAGGATACGAACACATTTCCTTGAAACCACACACATTACCCTTACGCACACATCAATTCCGACCCCATCCCGCTAGCGGGGCCGAACCACAAATCACCCTCTTTTCCCTTCGAGACCACTTCGCATTTAAAGTTCCCAGCTTCTCACAGATCCTCAAAAGTTTGAGAAACGTTATAAGTGACTGTCAATATTTCAGGGGAAGTTTTGAGGTGAAAAATGTCCGCGTCATCACCAGAGTCTTGCTCTTTTGATACCTTGAGAATCAATTGCTAAGATGAATCAATCTGCTGGAATATGTATTACTGGCCATTCCTGCCCAGTTTTCAATTCTGTAATAGACGATAATTTTATTGCAGGGAAAATGTATGAAATGCTTGTAATTTGCTTATATCTCTCACACAATGCATGTAGCTGAGTTCTATTAACAAATTAAAAATGTTTGCAGACGTGAACTGTGAGTAAACATAGTTATTCTATTCCATGATTTGTCGATTAGCTACGTTTTATTAAACTTAAATAGCTTTAAATAGTTTTATTGAACTAAGTAGTTTGGTGGAATAAGTTTGTAGAATGATGTCGCACTGCGATTACAGTAGATAGTTTTCAGAATTTTACAGAGTTACATTTCAATAACAAGTAGAAACATGTAAGCAACAAAATACCATTAAACAAAACAGACATAATACACACAATATACAAGATGTTCCATTTAAAATTGGTTTGGGGAATATCTCGAAAAGAATTTTATTAAGAAAAGTGTGTAATGAAAGTTTTTTTTATATCGACGTGGCCCATCCAATGAAACAAAACTAGAGCCCTCACCCGTACCTTCGGGGATGGGGGTGGGGAAAAATAAAAAAAGTGAAATGGGAACCCTCATTTTTTATTGCAGATTCGGATTTTCCTGTAAAAAACTGAGGAAACGGTAAAAAAACGGAGATTAGCCCGCACGCAAGTTGACGGGGCACATGCAGCAAAGCTGTAACAGTTTTTTGGTACTTCTAGAAAAATGCACATACAACCAGCGGTTGGTGCTTTGGAACGCTCTATTGGTATAATTTAGCAACATACGTAGGTCATTCAATAATTAAAGTGACAAATTGGTCTGGAGAAAAACACTTGGTAGGACAAGTTTGGCAATTTTAGGACTTTAAGTTGGCATCACTGGGATGAGCCCTGACCACCTGGAGGATCATCATTGTTGTGTTAATTACCTCAAAATTAAGTTGAACGATGGCGAGTCCACTTGAAAATTCCAGATTGGTTGAACAATGTTCTGTGATTCCTTTTTAACTTGCTGCAGGGGAAAAATCAACTAATATGACTCTAGAATGACTAAAGTGTGTGATGAAAATGGTATGAACTGCGGAAATTTTAACAAGTGGGTAGAACATTTCAAAAGTGGTCGAGACTCAGATACGGACGACCAACATTGCGGCCGCATTAGTCCTGTTGACGGTGTTTTGGGACGCTGTAGGTGCGTTTTTTTGTTATTATCTCAAAGAACAGTGTACAATAAATAGCGAATACTACTCAGATATGCTTTTGAACAAGGTGAAGCCAGCCATGAGAGAGAGACGTGGACTCAGAGGAGAGGTGTGATTCGCCAGCAAGACAACGCACGTCCATACGCTGCTCAACAAACACGTAAAACCATCGACAAAAGCGAGTGTGAGGTACTCCCTAATCCCCCTAACAACCTGCATTTAGCAGCAACTGGTTTACAGTTGTTTGGTCCACTGAAGGAGGCATTATGTGGGAAGAAGTTCCAGATAAACGAGAACATCAAAACAATTGTGGGAAACTTGTTCAAACACCCAGATAAAAAGGACTTTGCAGCGGGTATAAAAGAGCTGGGACAATTGAATAAATATTGATGAGAATTGTATTGAAAAATAGCGAAAGTCCTGTTTTGCAAAAATAATCCTTTATTTCTCCAAACCAATTTGTCTCTTTAATTACTGAATGCCCCTCGTAATTTGAAGATAAAAGTTGCAAACAGTTGCTACCAGAAAGCACCAACGATAGGTCAGCGCGTACGGACGCCACGACAATAGACGATCGCGCAAAATAAATCCCACCGTAAATGCGATAATCATGTTCTCTTATTTTCAGTTAAATAAACACAAAGCAATGTTGTATACCAATCCAGAAAATGATGTATGACTTGTGATGTATGATGTATTGGTATGACTGTTGTTTCGATTATTCGAAGTTGGATCTTCCAAGTTAATAATTATTCAATAATACCATAAATAAATTACGCTAACAATTTATTATTTCCATTTCATTCGTTCTTAAACCAATTTAGTGGTGATTTAAAAATAATCTTTAATAAACATTTAAAATTTATATGAGAGGGAAACGGTAACTAATGTGACGACCAGATTCGTTTGATTAACGAAACGACCTCTTCAAAAGAGCCGAATGGAAGCAATGCTGAAAATCATACATGATGAGCAATGAACATTATTCTCTCGGATGACCGATGACGAATGCCTCATCTCACAGTCACCGTGTAATTGGGGATACATGTAATAATCTCTTCTGTAATTGCCATTTTCCAACCTGTAATATCACTGAATTCCAGCAATGGTTCGATGTGGACGAACGCTCTCTCTTCGAAATGAGGCTCACTGAAACGAAATAGGAATCAGTGTTCTATAAAATCGCAATTTTTATGATTTAATTTTTATATAATGATAGGATATATCAATTAATGAAACAATTAAGCATAGATTAAATAATAATATTTCCAACAATGTTCCAAGCCTTTATTCGACATTGATCACGGAGTTACATTTCTTGAACATAGTTATTTTGTCATAATGTCATCGCCTTTTATCCCTATCGGCCAGGTACTTGGTGCCATTAGTATCCGAGCTTCCCTGACGGTCACTGATTCACGGACCAACGATGCCTCAAGCTGCTTGACCTCCGTGACTTCACGGAGGGTGGTTAAGCAGTTCGGCTACGAACACCGGTAGCCGAATTAAGAAAGATGACTGTATTAAGAAAATATAGAGACCTCAGTGGAGTAGTGCAAACATGTCTACTAGTCTACTTTGTAAATCATTATTTTAAAGTGAACAATAACAATAATGGTGATCAAGTCCGAATGATTCTAACAACTTGTACTAAGAAGTGGGGGTAGACTCCAAGAGTGTAATAGAATGTTCCAAAATAAGTAAGTGTAGATTACTGCATAAGAAATACAGTGCGTCCCCACGGCAGTACTACGCAAATGGGCGTGCCATTTCGCGCCCTGGCTCTGCGCTTATCTGTAGGTTACTAATGTAGCCAGGTGCTTGTTGAGTCAGCCAGACGGAAGGGGGGGCGCTCGGTCGTGATCGGCTCTAGTCTTGTAACGGACGAAAGGCATGGGCCTCCTCAGCGGATCACCCCCGCAGTCCAAAATTCTTGTATTTGACAGCTCTGCCTTAAGGAAGGATCAAGGACGTGTTATTTTCAAAGCACACACGGAAGTAGCGTATGTTGCAGATCATGTATGTCACGAAATGTATGATCGCCGTTGGTTTTCGTCGCCGTAATGTAAGAAAAGTGGCATTCTATAGAGAAAGAATAGAGAGATATTCCTAAGATTCAGCGTTAATTTGAGCACAATGCAAACAATGCAACAAAATGACAATGATACAATGAGCAACACATCCCATAAAAAGTGCTCATTGGAGCATAAAGGCATGGAATACCTGTAATATAACGTCTTAAGTATTGGTTCCGAAATAACAAATTAATAGTAAACGAAAAGAAAACGGTTTTAATGCAGTTTTCCATATCAAATAAACAATTCTGTGCTCCATTGAAAATGAACAGTGTACCATTGACTGATGTTAAGGCAACAAAATTTTTAGGTCTCTCAATTCAGTCAAACCTTAAATGGAACGTCCATTTAAATGAATTGAACACAAAATTAAGTTCATTATGCTACGCGTTCAGAATTCTTGCAAATTCAGTCAGCCTTCATTCTGCTCGTTGTGTATACTTCGCGAATGTTCATTCCCGCCTGAGATATGGCATAATATTCTGGGGAAATACATCTTATAGCTCCCAGACTTTTAGATTACAAAAACGAATTGTACGAATAATAACCAAATCCCACCCACGTGATTCATGTAAGCCTCTCTTCATTAATCTAGGAATTCTACCATTACCGTGTCTTTTTATTTACGAATCAGTGGTTTTTGTAAAAAATGACTTGCTCAAGGGCGGGAATATATTTTCAGAAAATGCCGAAGTCTATTACTATAACACTCGACGTAGAAATCATATTCATCAGGTGACAGTATCAACAGCTTATTACAAAAAATTCACATACAATACATGTACATTATTTTACAACACTTTGCCAGATGACATTAAACGATTAAATTCAATAGAAAAGTTTAAATCACAAGTGAAATCGTTTCTGCTGCATAACTGTTTCTATACAATTAGAGACTATACTGAGCATCACAAGAAAAGTAACATTAATTTTAACAATGATACATAATGCATTATTTACCATTTGGACTGTATAAATGAGTATAAACAACCTGTAACAACTATTGTACAACAGCTTCCGGGTCAATGACCCCCATCTCGATCAGGTTTTTCGTCCAGTTTCCCTGATCCATTGAGCAAATGCTGAGATGGCCCCTTGTTTTGCTTCTGGACATAAATGTAACTTCATTTTCTGTGCACGTCTTCTAGAATTCAGTGGGAAATACAATTATTCAAATTATCGTTTCATGTTGTCGCGGCAGGAAGTAATAAGAGCCAAAATTTATTGCTTATTTATCTTTGAAAATAGATTTTATTACATGGGAGTTTTTTTGTTGTTTTTTTCTCCCTTTCAAAATTCAAAATTTATTGCTTACTTACCCTTGAAAATAGATTTTTTTACATGGGAGTTTTTTTGTTGTTTTTTTTCTCCCTTTCAAAATTCAAAATTTATTGCTTGTTTATCCTTGAAAATAGATTTTATTACACGGGAGTTTTTTTTCTCCCTTTCAAAAATTCAAAATTTAAGTAGTATATGACTTAGTGTAGGGATCACAGAATTTTGAAAATGTGCACACAATTCACTTTTCCCCATAGCACGTCATACGCAGTTTCTAACTGTTTTTTTGACGTAAAATAAATAAATAGCGAGCTTTCATTAACTTCCTGGGTAGCATGGACGTTACACAAAGTTTTCTAATAATGAAAAATTATTATTCTCTTGATACATTTCTTCCAAGATAAATTCATATTTTCAAACAAAAGAGATTTCAAATTCATTACAGATATTAGGAAAGATGAATGTTAGTAAAGGTGAATAAATCGCTTCCTGACAACCGTAATAATTATGAATCTTGCGTTTAAAATATCACGTTGGGAATACTTGTAAAATATTAACGATAAAATTGTACCCAGCACATTTTGTAATTCAAGTACTCCACACTCCGCTTGAAACCCGACAGGTGCACTTCATACGACATCAATTGCAATATACACTTTTTAGGGACCGGGAGCGGTAACTCAGTGCATGAACTGATGTCACTGCAGCGCCTCTGACCGGGAGGTCCTAGGTTCGAGTCCTGACAGCGGCAGGATTTGCGACACTAGCTTTTCAGCTAGGTCGAATTCAGTCGCTGTTTGGAGGAGAATTCTAGCGGGCCGGCTGCTCTGATCGGTAGTTTTCCGCGGTTTCTCCGATCAACACCAGGTGAATGCCGGAGCAGTACCCTACCAAACGGGCCACGGACCGCGCGCTATCTGTCCTTCCTCTTCCTTGTCCTATCCTCTGCCCTTACACTTACACTAACATACACTACACTACCACATATTCCGGGAGACCGGTCGGAAGCTTAGAGCTTGTTCCGGCAGGAGCGACGCCCCGCTGGTGGGAGAGTCCTGGTTAGGGGGAAAACCCGCTAGCCGACGGTAGGTCGGCGCCGGATCTCGCCATCCAGCGGGGGAAGATCACCGCCATTTCCCGAGAAAAAACATGCACTATACTAACGGATCTAATGACCAAAGCAGTCGACGCGCCCGGAAACACGAAAAAATCAATCAATCAAAAACTTCTTACAATGCAAAGGATTAGCAACCGAAGAAGATGTATTCTAAACCTATCCTTGCTGTCCAGGGAATTATTTATCCTGGAACACCTGTGTAAACGGGCGGAAGGAAGTACTCCACCTCGGGCCGGCCCACTCTCCGCGTCCTCGTTCGCCCTCGGCAGCGGCCTTCTCAACGGGCGGAGGGCACCGGGCGACCGCATCGCGATTGGGAGAAGACGCCGCAAGAAAGGGCTAATTAGAGATTACAGGGCCGCCGCCTAAGCTGCACAGCCGCCCCGCAGAGCTTGTGACGGCCCGACAAGTGTCTAAGTGTTTTCTCTTCCGCGGCGCCCCCGCCGACCCCGTCACCTCCGTCAACTCCCCCTTTGCCTAGCTCCCTCACCACCACCACCACCACCGCCGTCAACGTCACAAACGCCCCCGACCGCCGTCCCGCCGTCTCGCAGCCTCCCAGCCGCCTTCACCGCTCGCCGCCACCGCTCCCTCCATCCCAGCCGCCCCACCACCTCCCCTCATCGCCGCCAACCCCCGCCGACAATGTCAACAAGTCCCCGCCCCGCAATTCACGTCGTCACTACCGCCTCGCAGATCCGCCGTCCTCCCCGCTCCACCGCCGCGGTCGCCCTGCCGCCCCCGCATCCCCGCTGACACGACACCGCTATCCCCACCATCCCGCCACACCATCGCTACCGCCGCACCCGCCACACCCACACTTCCCCACCGAGCCCACCGCCTCCGCCTCTTCCTCATCGCCACCACCATCCCCGCCGTCAATGTTGCTAACGCGCCCGCCGCGGTTCCGTCACAGCCCCATTGCTATGCCGCCCCATTGCCTCACCGCCCTCACCGCCAAGCAACCCACCCCTCCCAGTCGCCTCACTATGCATCCACCCTGCCACCCCGCCATCCCGCAACCCTGCCACCCAGCCGCCCCGTCACTACGCTGCCCCCTGCTCCCGCCGTCCCTCGAATCTCCGCCGCCACCTTCCACTCCACCACCACCACCACCTGCCGCAACCCCACCTCCGGCTCCGCCTTCCCCCTTTGACGATTCCCTCCGATTCCCTCGCCGCGACCCGCAGTCCCCGTCGCCGCACCTCTCCGCCGCCCGGAGACCGCCGCGCCGGTGGCTGAGGGCGCTATCTCTGACAGTGATCGATGTGCTCCGGGGTCGCGCGCTGCGAGGCGACTCGGCCCACGCGGCCCCGCCCCCTCCTCCCCGCCCTCTTGCCACCTCCGCAGCTTGCCGCCGCCCGCCCCTGCCCGCCGCCCGCCCGCCGCCGCCCGCCACCGCCACCCGCCACCGCCGCCCGCCACCGCTGCCCGCCGCCCCCCGCTGCCGCAACCGCCGCCCGCCGCCACCCGCCACTGCCCGTCGCCGCCCACCGCCGCCCACCGCCGCCCACCGCCGTCCGCCGCCGCTCGCTGCCCGTCGCCGGGGCGTCGCGTCGCGCGCCGACGTCCGCACGTGATCCGTTTCGCCCGCGCGGGACCTGCGGCCGCCGCCGCCGCCGCTGCCTCCCCGCTGACTGGCTGCCACCGCCACGCCCCCCCCCTTCCGCCCTTTGCGCCGCCGGGGCCAGGTCTCGGCTCGCGGCCCGGCTCGTTATCGTTTCTTGTCAGCCCCCTCGCGATCCTCCCAGCTGCTATTCTCTTCCAGACCTCCTAGTGAGGATTCCTCGATCGTGGTCGGACCACTAGCTTCTATTTCCTCGTACGTTTTCATTTATTCTGAACACCACCGCGTCTGCTTTGAAGATCATGATCCGGCTGATAAACCTCAGTGGCAACATACCTGTCTCTGCAGCGTCCTTCCCGGGAGGTCCTAGGGTAATGAAATCCGACAGGGGCGGATATTCTAAAATAGTTGTACGTAGCTGGAACTACTATCTGTAGGAGAATTCTAGCAGCAGGCCACTAGAATTTCGTGAGTTTTGTGGTTAGTTTGATGTAGTTTCCGAACAAGACCAGGTGAACCTCAAAGGCACATCCTAACCAATGGGTTCGCGCTGTCTTTCCTACAAACAACTACCAAACATGTCGCGAGAGAACTCGGAAGCTTAAAGCTTGTCCCAGTTTGGATAACGCACCGCTGCAGGAGATATCCGGAGGGAGAAATTCTACAAGCCGGCGAGTAGTTCGACGCCAGACATCACGTTTTAGCACGGGAGGATCATCGCCACATTCTTGGATATAACTAATACTTCACCCATGGCAGGGCTCAGTGCATCAACTGATATCATTGCAGTGCCTCTGACCGGGAGGTCCTAGGTTCGATTCCCGACGGCGGAAGGATTTTCGACACTAGCTTGTGAACTAGGTCGAATTAAGTTGCTGTCTGGAGGAGAATTCAAGCGGCTGGCTGCTCTGATCAGTAGTTTTCCGTGGTTTCGCAGATCAACACCAGGCGAATGCCGAAGCAGTACCCCCTAAAAAAGGCCACGAACCGCGCGCGATCTTTCCTTCCTCTTCCTTGTTCTATCCGCACCCCTTACACACTTACACACACACACACACACTTACACTAACATGCATTACACTACCACAAATGCCGAGAGACCGGTCGTGGGCTTAGAACGTGTCCCAGCTGGGGCGGTGCTCCGCTGGTGAGTGATACCTGGTTGAGAAAAACTACCGCTAGTCGTCGGTAGGTCGGCGCCGGATTTCGCCATCCAGTGGGGGAAGATCACCCCCATATCCCAATGAAATAACGTACACTACACTTACGGGAATAATGACCTCAGTAGTTGACGCGCTCGGAATCTGTAATCAATCAATTCACCTTCTGCCCCCACGAGATTTTTCTGTTGTAATTTTCTCCGAAAACTTTCATAGCGAGTTCAATAATGACCCGGTCGAATTCATTATTTTTTAGTGGTGAAACATTCCTTGTAAGGCCTGTCTTCGTATGTGAAGAAAAGCTGCTTGGCCCATTTCGCTGATTTGCGGCATGCAAAACAACTTCAAGCCTGATTGATTCCTAAGTTAAATTCTAAAACCTTGCGGCGTCCAAGTTATATGGCTGTTCGCCACTCGGTGACTTTATGGCAAGAAGAGGCTGGTGTATAGTCAAGAGCATGAGTTTAGCAATGGGAACATAATCAAATTCATAGTGGAAAGCGAAATTGTTAAATCCATCGTTTTTCCAATTTCTCTGTAACTTTTCTCTTTCCTCTTTCGCGGAAATTTCACAAATTCCATTTCTCGCATCAAAATGCAAGCTGTAGGAAGTAGAACTTTCTTGCCACGTTGTTAAGAAAGAATTTTACCACAATGTTTTTCACTCGTTTGTATAATAATTACATTAACTAACTTAGAAACAAATTTCAGACTAACATTAATTGCATGGTCTAAATTTAAAACGGCAGTATATATATATATATATATATATATATATATATATATATATATATATATATATATATATATATATATATATATATAACACAAATGCAAACACTGAATCGTCTTTTGCACATTTGCATCCAATAATTAATTAATTTTCCGATTTATTGCTGAAGTGAAGTTGGGTAATCAAAAATAAATGTTGACATCTGTATTATACTTTCAAAACTCTTCATAAAACATATTATCAATGACCAAAGTTATGGTTTTCGTAATTTTTGAAAGAAATACATTCAAATATACGATTGCACGGTACTGATAACAATTAGAACGCTACCAAATACTACTTTTCTTAACTCTTTACTAGTTCGCCACACTTTCATCCACTCCTTTCCATAAAGCTGTCCCCATCCCCTAGCGCGTTTTCCTGCCCTGACACTTTCCCTGCAGTGTTGTCTTTTCCATCTTGCTCCCACCCATATCTCAACGGGATTATTGCGGCCTCTGTCTGTCACCCCACCCCGGTCGGGCGCTGTTCTTCTCTAACCCCGGCCTCTCCACCGTATCCACCGGAATCCCCGTCAGCGCCCAACACTCCCTTCGTCGGCCCCCCGGAACACACTGCCCAGGCCCGGTTCACCTAGTCCGGCCCTTACCAGTTCCGCCCTGCCACGCCTCCGCCCCACTCCCGCCTCTGCCACCAACCCGCCCCCGCTCCGCACTCCCCTCCCCCGCCCCGCCGCCGCACGGCCTCCGTCCTGCCGCTCTTCGCCCCACTTCGCTCCGCCCCACTCCCACCTGTGTCACCAACCCGCCCACACTCCGCACTCCCCTCCCCCGCCCCGCCACCGCCCCGTCTCCGTCCTGCCGCTCTTCGCCCCACTTCGCTCTGCCCAACTCCCGCCTTTGCCACCAACCTGTCCCCGCTCCGCAGTCTCCTCCCCCGCCCCGCCGCCGCCCCGCCTCCGTCCTGCCTCTCTTCGCCCCACTTCGCTCCGCCCAACTCCCGCCTGTGCCACCAACCCTTCCTCGCTCCCCGCTTCCCCTCACCACCGTGACCTGTCCACGCCTTACCTCCTCCTTGACGTGCTTTGCCCTGCTCCGGTACCGCCCGCACCTTGCCCCACCGAAATCCATTCAGTCACCTTTCCTCCACGCTTCAACTGACCCCCGTCTTCCTGGCCGCCGCCTTCCTGGCCCCCGTTCCCCCGCCCTCATTCTATCTTCCCCTCCGCCGCCTCTCTTTACTGTCTCGTCTCCAACTGCCCGTCTGGCCAACCCCGCCCCAACCCTGCTCGCCCACCCTTCGTCCCGTCCTCGTCTACGCCACTAGCCCCGCCCCTCAGTCTGTCCCACACTGCCCCTGGCCCTCCGCGCAGCGCCCAGCTCTTCTCTCACCCGTCCTCCCTCTCCGCCCTGTCATTTAGACGCTCGCGCGGGGATAAGCTAATAATGAAGCCGTCTCGAACGTATTTGCAATGCAAATCCTCAGCAGTGACACCTAACGTACTCCTTCCCATTCGGGATTTTACTTGTGCGTCCATATTCTTTTTTTTCCTCTTTTTTCACTTCTATTCCCTGATATCGTTACCAATCATCTCCTCCGGCGCCTGTGTCCTCTCTCATTGCCATTTTTTCTACGTCGTACTCATCTTCTCTCTCCCTTCCTCTCGATTTCGTTCCCGATTCTGATATTCAGCCCCGCCCCGCCGTCCCATAGACCTGCTTATGCAAAGTAGCATGATGAAGAGTCGATGCCGGCGTGTGTCTCATTTGCAACAGAAAGTTCGCTTGCTCTCGACCTAGTTGATTCTCTCGGCCGTGTCACTATGCGCCCTATCTTCCTCGACACTGCTCCTGGGCACCCCCTGCCCCTGCCACGTTTCGCAACGCCCCACCACACCCCGCCCCAGCCACGTCCCTTTCCCGCCTCGCCCCGCCTCGCCCCGCCTCGCCCCGCCTCGCCCCGCCTCGCCCCGCCTTCCCACCTCCACCCGTTTCGCAGCTGCCATCTCCATCTGTCTGCGTGACGCATACCTCCCCTCTCCATCTCCTCTCCTCCCTCCCCTTTCCCCTCAGACCGAAGTGTGTGCGCACGAAGGCAGTGGGTGGGTTCAGAGTTCATCCAGTGGCCCTGACACGAAAAGCCTTGGGGCCCTACACGACGTACTCAGCACCAGTAGGTGCGCCAGGATAAGATCAGCCCTTTCTTTCGTCGTCTTATGGGAAGGTTCTCAGCCGGTGTTTTTCTTATCCTCTCCAAGCGAATGTGGGTTTCATACTTTTCACGGCTATTTGCTCTGAATTCATGCAAACTAATGAAATAGTAGAATGGAAGTTGTAGAAAAAAATACACCGTTGAATGTATTAAATTTTGTTGTCTTCTATAATTTCTAGTGTTGATATGTCTTGAGCCCAGTACTCAAAATTAACACCATAATGTATTCTTTACAACAACATAAATGAAAATCTGTACCTATTAATTTATTATTGAACTCATATAAAACTTGCAATATGAAAATTATAACTAGATGAGCTTTAACAGCACGTACTTGCTCGTATCATTTGTAACGGTTACGTAATGTTATCATGTTGTAATCTCAGCCATCTCTTGAAAAAACTTGCGTACCACGAAACGCACGAGTTCCGAAATACTTTTCTTTTTTAATTGAAAAGTCTTCATGAAAATGGCACTTCTGTCATTGAATGCGGAGTATTTAGCTTTTATCCTTACAAATGGTGTTTCAAAAAAGAATTTTGCAGAAACTCTTTCCCAACCGAAGCGCTTATAAGTTGTGGTCCACAACTAAAACCCACAGCTAATCATACTCCTTAATAAGACTTATTAATGTAAGCAAATGAAAATATTGTCATGCAAACTCAAAAGTTTGTTTTGTTAATTTGAAGAAAGTCCTTAAACAATTATTTTAAGCATTTGTATTCACAAATGCATAATATTGTACAATACACCTGTAATGTAAAATATTATAACAAGATGTTTCAAAAACTTCGTACGTTCAATTTCTGCAACTACAGAAGTTTCGGTTACCGGTATACCGCGTCATTGATATTTTTAGAGGTATTTTACTTTTATCTCACGTCTATAAGTTAAAATACCTATATTTAAAGGTATTATGCCGGCATGTTTCCATGAAAATACGCAGACAACATTTAATTCACCGTTGCATTTCACATCCTAGCGGATGAGTGACACCAGCTTATTAGAATTTATTGATTGATTGGTTTATTGGTGTTTCCGACAGTTTTCACGTCAACTATTAGTCCCGTTTGTAATGTATGTTTTATCTCGGGAGGTGGAGGTTTTCCTCCAATGCTGGAACGTGAGATCGCCTTGCAGCCGATTTCTCGCTCCAAGAATCTCCCCTAGCGGGTCACCGCCTCAGCCGGAACAAACGTTAAGTTTCCGACTGGTCTTCAGAGAAGTGTGGTAGTGTAGTACATGTGAGAGTGTGTGTGTAATGAGAGAGAGACTGGGACAAAGAAGAGGAAAGAAAAATCACATGCGGTCCATGGTCCGTTTGATAGAGTACTGTTCAGGTATTCGCTTGAAATTGACCGGGAAATCACGGAAAACTTACGTACAGAGCAGCTGGCCACTAGAATTTTCCTCGAGATAGTGGCTCAATTCGATTTATCTATATTAAGCTAGTGCTGAAAATCTGCCGTTCAGAATCGCATCAAAGACAGCGGCAGCATTGCTGCCTCTGGGCTAACTCAGCCCAGTCTAACTTTTCCGACTTGATTAAATGTTTATAATCATGTAAAATGTTTATAAACGTGTTAATAACAAATGTCAAACATGTTTTAAAACTTTTGAGTTAATATGAATAATTCCACCATTGCACCATTATGGAAAATGTGCAAATTAGTAAATGAATTATATATATATATATATATATATATATATATATATATATATATATATATATATATAATA